>OZ038004.1:1370000-1515000 GCA_964035705.1 Porites rus | reverse complement strand
TAACTGGATGATCATCGAACATTATTTCAAAGTTCATTTTGTGCAAAAAGAAATAAAGGGGAAATTTGCAACTTTTGACGAAAATCATAGGTTTCCCTTTGGAAAAATCTCAATATGGCGACTTGTAAAATCCATATTTTTTTGGTCTACAAAGGCTTGTTTTCTTACTGGATGGTGAGCAAACGTTGGAGGAAAATTCCATGTTTTGACCTAAATCATGGGTAAACCCCTTTGAAAAAATCACAGTATGATGGCTGTATAAAATCCATATTTTGATAGTCTAGGAGGACCTATTTTTTTAACGAGATGATTATCAGAGATTATATTATTTCTAGGGCTATTTTTGTCTAAAAACAAGCAAATATGAAATTTCCAATCTTCGACCAAAATCATGGGTTAACCCCTTTGAAAAAATCTCAATATGGCCATTGTTTAGAATCAATATTAGTATAGTCTAGGAAGGCTTGTTTTCTACTTGGATGATCATCAAACATAATTTCAAGGCTCATTTGTCCAAAATCGAACTGAGATAAAATTTTTCCAGTTTTTGAACAAAATCATAGGTTAACCCTGTGAAACAATCCAAATATGTCCACTGTGTAAAATCGATATTTTTTTTCGACTAAAAAGGGTTTTTTCTTACTGGATGATCAGCAAACATTATTTCAAGGCCCAGTTTGTTCAAAAACAATCAAAGCGGAAATTCCAATTTTTGACCAAAATCATGGTATAATCTCTTTAAAAAAATCCAGTATGGCGACTATGTGAAATCCATATTTTTATAGTCCAGGGGGGCTTGTTTTCGTAACTAGTTGGTCAATTTACCTCGTTACTTGTTGACTGCATGACCTATTGACATACTACCTTCTTAACTGGGATTACGACGTATACCTTCTTAACTGGGATATCGACATGTTGACTGAATATCTTAGTGAGTTATTGACTTTGACTTTATTTACTGCATGTAACTGAATGAACGACTTGTCTTGACTGTATGGCTCTTGGTGGATTGCATGACTGTGCTAGTTTATTTCTTGTTTTGTTTACTGTGAACTTTGTGATGAATGCCAAATCTGCCTTGCATTGCGCAAACTGCAAGGGGAGTGGGTACTAGCTTTTGGCCCCATGAACTATGGGATCGTTTGAGTAACAATCCATAAGTTTTGAAGATGGAAGGGTGGTTAGAATAGGGAAACTGCCATTTAGGGTTTTGGTTTGGCACGCGAGAAATCTCTTTACTTTTATGAACGGACAGTGAGAATTAGCAAGGAGAATTAGCATTTTCATCACTTGGGGAGTAAAAGAAGTTCACAGTATCAAGACAAAAGATCTTGGATGACGCTTTGTGTAATTTCAGACTGACTTTATCAATGATTGATATATATCGCAAAATACGCCACAGATGTGTGTGTGTGTTTGTTATGAATTCTTTTGATTTGCAGTTTACTGCAAAATCGTAGTATTATTTGCAGTTGCCCTTGAGATCGTCACGTAAGGCGTTTGTATCTGCGTGACGACCCCATTTTATTTGATACGAATAAGTCAGTCAAGATATTTTTTTGTCGATTTCGTTTCTGAAAAACACTCGTTTGTGGCGTACTTTGAGTAGAAATGCAAACTGCTTGATAAAGACGAGTCTGATTTTTACCACAAAGATGAAGTAAGAGTTTATCAAAAGCAGAACTGAGCTCTCTCTTGATTTTAACCAGCTAGTACTTTAAGCTCAAAATACGAGTGTTGGTGCGAGTTTGAGAAAGACCTTAAACTGCTGCCGCTCAGCAACAATGAAAGAATTTGCGTTGGCGAGAATTTTCCTAACAGAGTTGCCAAGCCCTTTTACTCGCGCGAGTGTTTTTATTTTTTGCGAATGAATGTTTTTCCAAATTTGCATCGACACTTGAACTTTGTTGTTGAAGTACTTATGGTTTTGTCAATCGCAAAGGCTTGGACACAGTGAAGCATTATGCGCAGTGAATTTACGTCGTTTTTTTAGCGCTGAGATTGTTGTGTGCGATGTGTAAAGAAAAGCAATTCGTTAGATTCGATTTATCTTTTACAACATTGTATGCAACAATCCCTTGGTTGGAAAACGGTGTAATTTAAAGATTAGTTTAAACTAGCGACTTAAACGCAAGCAGAACCGGTACAACTGAGTCTAGTGGGATCGTCAATAACAAAAGCATAAGCAGAAACATGGGAAGAAAGAACACACTCATTCTTTTCTTGATCATTACTAATTCACACAATTAAAGAGCAAACACAAGAAGAATAAAACGAACCCGTTTGATCTTCTTGTTCTTGTGCTTTATATGCGTTAATTACTGGTGAGGATAGAAATAATGAGTGCGTACTTTCTCCTGTGTTTGTGTTTATTCTTGTGCTTTTACGTCCGCACTTAACTTTTGCTTGTGTTTATCTCACTGGTGTAAACCAATCTTTACTGCCCGCAATGTTTTACTGTGTCCGAGCCTTTAGGGTGTTTATCTGGTTCACTTAAGTAGTTGGATTACAAAGTAAACAGCACCGGTACTGAAGATAATACTTTATTGAAGAAATAAAACTTGTCTCTGTTGTCCATTTTTTCACAATAAAAAAAATTTAAAAAAAAAGTAATCTAGCCTCCCTCGCCCCTGCCGGACTGCTTCCGCTCTGCTCCAAGTCGGTGTTCATTCTTCTGTCCTCATTTAATATTCCAACTTTAAAATCCTGGTCTGTTTTACCTGATCCCTTCATTCAAGCTGGGGGCAGTTGGACACTTAGAAAATTCAGCCGTTTGTTCCCAAGTGGGGTGGGCAGCGTGAAGGAAAGTGAGAGTTTGCTCCTCATGCCCTCAGGGTCTCATTCGTTTACGTCACAATACCACACCGGCCAAAAATAATTCTCAGCGAAAAATATAATTTGTTTTGGTTGAAGACGCGTACCTACAAAGTCAATATATCGTGAAAATATCCAGAGACTCGGACAAGAAAAAAGGAAGTGCTACAGAGTCAAACTCACTTTTCAGCGAGTCTCCGTTAGAAACGAAGGCAGAGAATTGAACAAAGAATCGCACTGGTCTGACTGACCTTCATTTCACAAACTTCACCAAAGAGCAGAAGTCAATAATAATCTCTCCTCTGCGAAGTAACTGATGCTGGAGTTCTCCCGCCCTATTTTAATGTTTAGTGTTTAATATTTAGGTCACAATGAAATGGAATTTGCTGCCGAAAATAAGATTTTATTCTAGCGCCGTTTATTATCATTTAACCAAAAATGCCGAAGTGCCGCGATTAAGTTTTGGTCTTATGTTTCAAATTTGCCTGCCCTATTATGAATTAGGATGCCGTTATTCAAAATCAGTGCCGAATAGATTTCGCCTTCAAATTTCGCCAAAGGGATTAGACCTAGAGCGACGTTGTAAATAAATATTTCATTTAAGTTAAATTTTGGATCCTTTTACTCCCAATGAAAATAACGGACAAATTTCGCATTTCGAAACGAAAGAGGAAATTAGCGGAAATATATATATATATATATTTTTTTATCCTATAAAGTAAAATTAAATATTAGCTGGAAAGAATTAGATTTGAATTTAAGTCTTAATTTATGCAGCTAGCCGCGATGTTAATCCGCATAATAATGAAAATTTGCCGGAATAATAATTTGGGCCAATTTCCCTAGAGATGTTTCAGCTGTCGTGACCGGAATGGATACTTTACATCAGGTTTCCCACAAAACACTGGAACTAGCCAAATGCGTCGTTTAAATGAACAATAAACTACAAGAGTCTTCCAGTCCTTTGAGGGAAAGCCGATTATAATGTATCAATTGAAGTCACCGCCGAGAAATTAGCTGAAAATTTAAAGAAGACATTAAGCGAAATCTATGCTTATGAAAAAAGTTGTTTATATATTTATGCCTACAACTGAACCTAAAGCATGAAGGTCAAATTAACTTGATTTATCACACAAGCCAAGGAAATCTATTCTATGTCCCTTTTAAAAAAGGACATAGAAGCGACTTCTACAGCAGTGTAATTAATCAAGTTAATTTAATTGTAATAATTTGATCCTAAATTAATACGGTTTCGTTATTTAGGTTTCCGAAGGCTTAAGTAATATCAAAGAGAACTTAGTCTTTTTAAAACATCAACAGCCTAGTTTGTTTGCCTGTTGTTTCCAGTTGACACAGAAACAACAGACAAACAAACAACAGATGTTGATGTAATATAACCTTAGTTTCGATCATTTTTAGATAATTGCGGTTGGAAATATGAGAATGAAATGATAATTAAGATAATAATTGAATCCTAAATTAAAATGGTTTAGTTATCTTGCTTTCCGAAGGTTTAAATAATATCAAAGTGAAGTTAGTCTTTAACATCAACAGCCACGTTTGTTTGACTGTTGTTTCCAGTTGACACAAAAACAACAGACAAAAAAACAACAGATGTTGATGTAATAAGACCTTAGTTTTGATCATTTTTAGATAATTCAGGCAGGAAATATGAGAATGAAATGATAATTAAGATAATAAATAATTGATTTGTATATGATTTTTATCCTATGCGATGTTTTGAACGGTTATTTAGTATTAGCCCTAAGCAAATTTGAGATAGATATGAAATTTTTAGGTTTAGAAGAGAACTCCATTACCAGTTGCCCCCCATTAGAGAGATTTTTAT
Organism: Porites rus; assembly: GCA_964035705.1. Classification (NCBI taxonomy): domain Eukaryota; kingdom Metazoa; phylum Cnidaria; class Anthozoa; order Scleractinia; family Poritidae; genus Porites; species Porites rus. The sequence continues at coordinate 1,510,337 of OZ038004.1, read as the reverse complement.
GACTATCAGCTCAATTTGATGTCATTTGTAAAAATCCACCCACGCCACACCAGTGAGATTCAGTGTCCAGTCTTCTGTCCTCGAATCCTCCATCGACTCACTTACTTCGTTAGTCTGCACAATGTTAGCACCCCCGTTTTTCATCCTACCGCAGTGGAACATTCCCAGACATATTGTTTGCAGGCAAGCACCTTACTATTTTTTGTTTGAAAAAGGTGTGGGTAGTATTATGACAAAATGAATGAAGCCCCAAGAACATAAGAAGCAAACTCTCACCTTCCTCCACACTGTCCTCCCCACTTGGGAACAAACGGCCAAATCTTCCAAGTGCCCAACTGCCCCCAGCATGAATTACAGGATCAGATAAAGTTTCCCAGGATTTCTCAGATGGAATATCTCAGAGGACGTCAGAATTCACACCTTCTCAGAGGCAGAGCTTCCACAGCCCAGCAGGGACGAGGTTGGCTAGATTTAAACATGACCTTGCCCAAGTGATGGGCTCCTAATCTTGTGCGTGTGCCACCTCAGGTCTGAAATTAAATAAGAACTAAAAAAAAGAATGAAAAGCTAGTGGCCTAAGAAAACAACCTATAATTCTTGACAACACCACTGGTTTCCCCAAGAAATGATCCAGAAAAAAAGAATAAGTGAAGAAATTCTATACTAACGATGTGTCCCTACCCAGACCTGGATAGTGCTTCTGATTCGTAAAGCCACAAGGAATATGTGCCTCAACCAATCAGAAGCCCTACCTAGGTCTGAGTAGTGACATGTCATCAGTATGAAACTTCTTTACCCATTCTTCATTCCAGTTTATTTCACAGGGAAACCAGTGGTAGCATCATGAAATCTCAGCTGTTTTCAAAGCCTTAGCTAATGCAAGCCTAACAACAAATATCATTAATTAACATTAAAGCAAGAGTTACTAATGCAAGCTCATTAGCGTATTAAACAAAACTAGATATTTCTTGGTACTACAAACGTCTCTATAATGTACCTATACCTATGTAGTCAGTCAACTAATGCTCTGTTTATATGAGTAAAAACTGGAAAAAAAAAAGAATGCCGCGGAGTCAGTTCCTAAAACTAACTATGGAAAATAATAATAATAATAAAAAAAAAATACACAGAGTGAATGCAGCACCAAGAAAATTAATTATTAAAAAAGAATATAAATGTAATCAAAAGTCTCCAGTCTGCTTCGTTCTCAAAATTTCATAATAATAAAAGAAGTTTCAGTTGTGAAATTATCAGCAATTTGGAAACAACATTTTTCTGCAAGTTGCCTAGAAAAAAGCACAAGCAGACTAGAGACATTATGTACATGTAAACTAATTATGAAAAATCTACTTTGTGTTGTAATACTTAAGATCCTACTATTGGGCCTAAATTTTGTTACCAGCCTACCTGTTTCTTAAGGGAATCTCCTGTTGCTTTGGAGTACTTTTTTAAAATCAATCTAAATTAATCTAATTTGTGCACCGATGGGACCTAACTTTGAAGTCCCAACAGAGACTAACATCAATCATCAACTTATTACTAATCAAACAAAAATGAAACTATACCTTCTTGATACTTGCATACATACTCCTTACTAGAGGATCAGTAAGGAGAACTTAGCAATTGCTCTTGGGACTTCAATGATCAAGGTCATTGTGGTTATAAAGTAATGCTTTCCTATTCCTATCCAAATTGTGCTTTGTAGATTTAGCCTGCAAAATTTAGATGCAATTCCAGCTGTAGCTTTGTGACCGCTGAAAGTTAGAGATGCCTTCGGCTGAAAAAAAAAACTTATATTTTCCCTCAACGGGAAATCAATAAAAGTTTTATGGTATATGGTCTATTCATTTTACCCTCATAAATTTTAGCTCATAAGCTGTATTGCTACTTTATGTCTGGAATTTATATAACTTAACTTATTTCTCTTAACCTGTATAGACCCTGAGTTAATATTAGTTAGGAGATTTAAAGGTAAATTTTGCTAATGAGCTTGCTTAATTGTAGAGTGTTAATTTTAGAAATAAATTATAACTAATACTGTATCAGCGAAATCCTGATTCTCCAAACCTCTTGATAATTCGAACCAAAACTTGTTTTCCTATCCCTGAAGTCACTGTCATTTTGTATATTTCCCCTTGGGCTTTATCAAAAAGAAAATGGCACAAAAACGCAAAGCCCAAAACGAAGCTTAGTGTCTCTGTAATTCTTTGAACTCCAATTTTCTAAAATCTTCAATTTTACACGAGGTTCAAAAAATCATTAGTTCCACTCTGTTAATATAGCCCAGGAAGCGCAACAATTCCTATGAAAAAGTAGAGTTGGGATAGAAGGTGGATCTGTGGAAAGAACTATAGTGCGTGGCTTCTACTTTGACAAAAGGAATATTAATATTTAAGTAAAGCTAAATATTCCTGCCTGTATGATTTATTTTTGCTGTGATCTGGTTGTGACGCTTCCTACGCCTTAAAGATACAGGCAACATTGTGCTGTCAAGTGATCTTAGAAACTGAAAGTCAGTGAATGGCCAATGAAATTATAGTCCCAGACAATAAATTATTATGAGAACAGTTAGTCCACCCCCACCTTTACTGGCAGCACAATGTTAACAACTGTATAAGATGTAAAACCTCTATTAAGCCCCACCCACCCCACCCCCAAACTATTTCTTAAAGACTAATTTTGTAACCCGATCCTCTTACATGACATCCTTCACAACTTACCTGAAACGCCATTCCTCTTGCAGAAAGTGCAGGAAATGATTTCCATCAAACCAATGCAAGATTGCAGGTGGGATCAAAAATAACACTTTTCCCCAAAGTTTTCTCCTTAATATTGAGTTAATAAGAATCCTTTCTTCATCCCCCTACCCCCCCCCTCCCCCCCGCCCCACCCAAACCACCACCACCTTAAAATCTTTTAAACCTCTTTATAAGGCAGGTGGGGGCTTAATTGAGCTTTTATAGTTTTATGTACAAAATAATCTATAAAATTAATATCCACACCCACCCCACTACTGGCACTATATCATAACCTCATGATCGCTATTGTTAATTTTTAACAAGATTTCCTTTGAGCAGTGAAGTACTAGGCCCAAGGGTAGTTAACTTCAAAAAATTTTGGTGTAGGGATGTGCCAGCAAGTGCACCCTGAAACCCCTAACCCATACCAGACTTAAGCGTTCAGCTCAGTTTTGCTTAACCCTGCAGTATACTAGACCCTTAAGACCAAATTGGTCTAAAAGCTAATTTTTGAAAGCATTCTTCTCAAGAGATTGAATGACATACTGTGTAGCAGATTTTGATAAAATTGCTTATTCCTGAGGAAAATGTCTTGTATAACCACTTACTACAATTAGTCTCGGACAGAGCATTTAACTGACTTTGTCTGACACAAAGTTTTGTGAATCTCTTTTCTTCCCTGAAGTATAATTAAATATAATAGACCTCTGTATACTACTCAAACTACAAACTACTCAAAGGAATCTTGAATTTGAAGTTAATAATTATTAATATGTAAGTACATGTAGTACAAATAAGCATCTACATTCCTTTTCAAACTAATTTGTCGCCATGAAATTTTTTGGAACAAAATACTCAGTTGAAAAAACTTAAGTCCACAAACTTACTTAATTTAGGAAAACTTTGATAAGTTGATTGCTGTCCGGTTAAAAATTAAACTGGATGAAGACTGATTTACAAAAACAAATTATGTCATAAAATTTCAATCTCAGACTTAAAAACAAAGTTGAGAAAATTTTGGAAGTGATGCTTATTTTGTACAAATTAATATGGTGGCACACACACTGTTATGTCATTACTATTGCAATACGACAGATACTTTGGTATTCCCTCCAACAGTGAATTAAAGAATTCTGCCTAATAAAAAATACCCTTATTGATTTCACTACATACATGTATTCAGCAAAAATGTGCTAAAGAAACTAGCTGATTTTTGATCGGACCAAATTAGGTTTTCTTTGTGTGTGCAAAGTTCAGTCATTTGAAAACTACTGGTATAATTAAAAGGAAAAATATTCCAAGTGAATCTATTCACTCTTGTTAGGAATACCATGGACACCTGTTCATATGCACGAGGCACCTATTTGTTGAAACGGTCAATCTTCAGTTTTTGTTTTTGTTTTTGTTTTTTTCTTCGCTGCCAAATTAAATGAATTTGTCTAATTGCTGCTGAATGGGGGTTGTGGAACAACAGCTGGGTGAAAAACCTCCCCGTACGTCCACTTGCTCCTAGGAGGAAAACCCCCGGGCCAGCTGTACCCCGCATTCAATGACCTCCCGGGCTGGGTCAGAAATATTCTTTAACCAAGTACCTGCTTTGAGGTAAGGTACTGGCTGTACCTGTTAGCATTAATAATTATGATTCTATAAATACTAAACCAGGTATTCATCGTAAGTCGACTTTGATGGTACCATCGTCTAGTTATACCAGCCTCTTCACTCTTGGCTTTTGAACTCCTGCATTAACCTACTGATGAGTTGAGGACCATGCAGTAACGCAAAATTGGTTGTTCTTCTGTACCTAAAGAAAAAAAATTAATTTTCACTCAATTGGAAACTTCTTTGTGACTCAAATGATGCCTTTTGGCTTGTAGGTACCAATAGTATGATGTCTAAGATCTAGTCATTTAACTGATCTCACAAAATAAATGTAAATGACGACCTTATAGCATGTACATTCCTAAATAAGACTACAAGACTGACTGTAATGACAAGGATGTCTAAGATAACAAGGGTGACTAGAATAACTGGGGTGTCTAGGATGACTAAGATAAATGGAATGACCAGCAGGGTAACTGGCATGACTAAGATGACTAGGGTGACTAGGGTTATTAAAATAAGCAAGCTAACTGGGTTGACTGTGATGATAATGATGACTAGAATGGTTGGGATGACTGGGATGCAGGTTTGTGTGACTGGATTGACTGGGGTGACTAGGATTACTGTGATGACTAAGACAACAAGGACGACTGGGATGATTAGGATGACAACAGTGAATGGGTTGGGATGACTGGAATGCAGGTTTGGAAGACTGGGATGACTAGGGTTACTGGGATGACTAAGATGACAAGGTTGACTGGGATGACTGGAGTGACTGGGATGACGAGAATGGCAACAGTGAATGGGTTAACTGTGATGATAAGGATAACTAGAATGGCTGGGATGACTGGGATGCAGGTTTGGTTGACTGGAATTACTGGGATGACTAGGATTACTGGGATGATTAAGACTACAAAATTGACTGGGATGACGAGAATGGCAACAGTAAATGGGTTGACTGTGATGATAAGGATTTAACTAGAATGGCTGGAATGATGGGGATAAATAGGATTGCTAGGACGAAAAGGAATAAGAGTCCGGGTTGACTGGGGTGACAGGCATGCCTGGGATGGTTTGAATAACTGTAATGACTGGGATGACTAGGATTACTAGGATGACAAAGATGACGAGGTTGACTGGGATGACTGGGATGACAGGAATGACTCGAGTGACTGGAATAACTATTATTAAAGGGATGGCTAGCATGACTGGGATAACAAGGATGACTAGGAACACTTGGGTGACTGTACTGTGTTGAATGGGATGAATAGGGTGACTAGGGTGGTTGGCATGACTGGGATGGTTTTGATGACTGAAATGACTGGGATGACCAGAATGGCTATGATGACTATGATAACTGGAATGACTAGGATTACTGGGTTGACTGGGATCACTCGCATGACTGGGGTGACTAGTATGACTAGGGTGACTGGGATGAGTGGGATGAGTGGGATGACTAGGGTGACCTGGGTGACTAGGGTGACTAAGAAGCCTAGGATGACTAGGGTGACTTGGATAACTAGGATGCCTGGAATTACAGACAAAGATGTAAAACTGTCCTAGATGTGAACCCAGGAGTGATTAAATAAGTAGGTTGAGCATGATCGTCCAGGTGATCCTGAATAGGACTGTTGTTGTTGAAATTGACTGACCTTTCGACAAACTGTGTGGCAGTTATCTCCAGAGTCAAAGTTGGTTGTATTGCATCAGTTGGTAATATTAAAATCTGGTTATTGATCTGATTGGTAAATTAAGTCCCAGAAATATTGGTCGTCTGTTAGTTAAGCTGCACTAATGTTATTCGGATGAATAGACTGAACGGGATGACTAGGTGACTAGAATGACTATGATGAAAAGAATAATTATTAGAATAACTGGGATGGTTAGGTTAAGTAGGAAAACTTGCATGACTAAGACAATTGGGGAGACTGGGATAGCTAGGGTGATGAGACAACTGAGATGACTGGGGTGACTAGGATGATGAGATAACTGAGATGACTGGGGTGACTAGGATGATGAGATAACTGAGATGACTGGGGTGACTAGGATGGCCAGGGTAATGAGTTAACTGGGTGACTAGGATGACTAGGAAGGAAGGAAGGAGTCACGGACGAGAGGACAACAGACATGTCCCCTTTAAAAGATATATTAACATGTGAATAATTGGATGTCAGCATACAAACGCGTTTCTGGCAGCATCTCTCAGTCTGTTTTGAGCTCACTGTGCCCATGCAACCCATGATGTGAATGATGTGATGTGTTGTGTGAAGCTTGACCACACTACTGGGGTCTACGTTCCCTAGTCTTTTCAAACAGTGGTGTACATAGGTTCTTTTAGGTCCCACAAGAACCAGATATGTTAAGTGCTGTGAGATGGGGCCTACGGTTTTTTGTCCTTATCCGAGAAGACTATAGAAAGTCTATGCGTAACCATTTGCAGATGTCATTACAAAGGCAGCACTTTCTTCTCAGTTATTTAAAGACCCTGAGTGTCGGTCAGGTTGGGGTTCAAACCTGTGACCTTCCACTCAGCAGACCTGTGTTCTCCCAACCTAACTACCCAGGTGGCAGTTAGAGTGATGAGATAACTGAGATAACTGGGGTGACTAGGATGACTAGGGTGAAAAGATAACTGAGATGACTTGGGTGACCAGGATGACTAGTGGGGTTAGACTATGGTTTTCGGCAAAAATTTGAGATTTTTCCATCTTTTCTTTTTTGGCAAAATCAGCCAGCAAAATGTGTTTGACGATATTCTAGAAAGGAAAAAAGCTGTTTTAGACTATAAAAAACAGAAAGTTCAAAAAGTCCAAAATTGGGATTTTTCCAAAGGGGTGGGTCCATGGTTTTCGTCAAAAATGTGAAAATTTTCCATCTTTTTATTTTTGGCAAAATCAGAGAGGAAAATGTCTTTGACGATATTCTAGAAAGGAAAAAAGCTGTTTTAGACTATAAAAAACAGAAAGTTCAAAAAATCAAAAATTGGGATTTTTCCAAAGGGGTTAGTCCATGGTTTTTGTCAAAAATTTGAAAATTTTCCATCTTTTTTTTTTTGGCAAAACAGAGAGGAAAATGTGTTTGACGATATTCTAGAAAGGAAAAAAGCTTTTTTAGACTATAAAAAACAGAGAGTTAAAAAAGTCCAAAATTGGGATATTTTTTCCAAAGGGGTGGGTCTATGGTTTTCGTCAAAAAATTGAAAATTTTCCATCTTTTTATTTTTGGCAAAATCAGAGAGGAAAATGTGTTTGACGATATTCTAGAAAGGAAAAAAGCTGTTTTAGACTATAAAAAACAGAAAGTTCAAAAAGTCCAAAATTGGGATTTTTCCAAAGGGGTTAGTCCATGGTTTTCGTCAAAAAATTGAAAATTTTCCATCTTTTTATTTTTGGCAAAATCAGAGAGGAAAATGTGTTTGACGATATTCTAGAAAGGAAAAAAGCTTTTTTAGACTATAAAAAACAGAAACTTCAAAAAGTCCAAAATTGGGATTTTTCCAAAGGGGTTAGTCCATGGTTTTGGTCAAAAATTTAAAAATTTTCCATGTTTTTTTTTTTGGCAAAATCAGAGAGGAAAATGTGTTTGACAATATTCTAGAAAGGAAAAAAAACTTTTTTACACTATAAAAAACAGAAAGTTAAAAAAGTCAAAAATGGAGATTTTTCCAATGGGGTTAGTCCATGGTTTTGGTCAAAAATTTGAAATTTTTCCATGTTTTTTTTTTGGCAAAATCAGAGAGGAAAATGTGTTTGACAATATTCTAGAAAGGAAAATAAACTTTTTTACACTATAAAAAACAGAAAGTTAAAAAAGTCAAAAATGGAGATTTTTCCAATGGGGTTAGTCCATGGTTTTGGTCAAAAATTTGAAATTTTTCCATCTTTTTATTTTTGGCAAAATCAGAGAGGAAAATGTGTTTGACGACATTCTAGAAAGGAAAAATGCTTTTTCAGACTTTAAAACACAGAAAGTTAAAAAAGTCAAAAATTGGGATTTTTTCAAAGGGGTTCGTCCATGGTTTTGGTCAAAAATTTGAAATTTTTCCATCTTTTTATTGTTGGCAAAATCAGCTAGCAAAATGTGTTTGACGATATTCTATGACTCTATGACTGGGATACATAGGATGATTGGAATGACTGGGATACCTGTGGTGACTAGGATGGAAAGGGTGACTATGATGAACCCGGGATAAGTAGGATAACTGGGTTGACTAGGATGACTGAGATGACTAGGACTAGGCTTATCCTCTGCTAGACACCCCAGTCACAGAACAAAGTGTCTCATACAGGTTTAGAAGGTTAGAAAAATGCTTTTGATACCTGGAATGCCTGAAACCACTAATGGGACACTGCCATCCTCAGCTGCCACTTTTGATGTCCTCCCTTTAATCGCAGAAATATCTTGATATCCAACTTGTGATGGGCAAGGAAATTTCCAAAACATTCCAAGATAGGAGGGGTTCTGTAAAATGGGCAGAAATATAAGAGATAAATAAATTATACAAAAAAATTTTGAAGTGCCAGGTAGAAAGAAAGAATAATAGTCTTCCTACCTACATGTATATGTTGTGGTTCAATTTTATCCTTGGTTCAAATTTTCTTTTCTTTTGTTTCAAACTCATTATCATGCCATTATCATACATTTCCATACCCAAAAACAAAAGAAAAGAAAATTTGAACCAAGGATAAAATTGAACCACAACATATATATGCACCCCCATTTTTTGCAAAATTAATGTTTCCTGGCAGATTAAATAAATAAAGCCTTGCTTTGATTTTTTTACTGACAAACCACAAACCCAAACAAACAACAGAAATCTTTCTGGAACATGTGTTGTAAGAAAAAAAAGACAATCACACATGAGCAAAACTAAACCGCAAGCAAAGATGATAAATAAGTTTGTGGTTTTCTGGCAAACCAACATGTCTTGATATTTGCTGTGATTGATCATAAGATAACAAACATTCCTGAAATATCTCAAGGGTTCATGGTTTTGTCAGAGTTTCACAGCAGAATTCATTGAAGATGTTTACAAAAAGACTACAAAAGCCTGCCTGCAGTTATTAGTTGATAGGGACCTTAAGCATCAATGACGAAATGGGACGATGACACTAACCGGAAGTGAAATTTTCCCACGCAAACCTTATGGGCATGCGTAAGGTTGTCAAAACCTCATCCAGTCTTCGTCAACGACAAAAATACAGGGAGGTTTGCCATTGTTGCTAAAACGTAACTACACTTTTTGCATGTTTGATGTAAATCACTCTTTTTCCTCCTTGTTATTCAGTACAAGTAGAAATATATTCTTTGTGGATTAACTGAATCCAAATGTTAAGCACTTTGTTCATTTCTTTGCCTGCTAACTAAAATTTTCTGTCAAGTTCTGTTTGTCTGAAAACCTGAGTGATGGCAGAACAACTGGTCGGAAAGAGAAGTAAGCTTTCCTCTGCTATCCTCTGAACCTGTTAGATTAGATGCTGTTTCTTCCGTGATGGTCTATGTTTACTTGTGCATTTTAGGATGTACTATAGGATAAATGCAAGGCTGTGTTCTAAGGAAAATTGAAGGGAGCCCAGTGCTCTGAAACTGTAAAATCTAGAGTGCCCAGCATATGATTTGTATGAAAAATCTGAGATTTTCTAGTCGCCCAAGGGCAAAAGTTAGGGGTCACCGGGTTCTGCTAGAGCACAGCCCTGAAATGTTCATTTTTTTGTACTAAAATTAATTTCCCATCTTGTTTTTAGCCGCTAGTAACATGTAAAGGCAACTATTTCCAGTGGACTCCTGAACATGATGTGGTTATGAGGAGCTTTGAGAGAGGACAAAATTAAAATGGGACAACAATTTGCAGCAGCACTGAATTCTCTTCAGCAGCTGAAATTTAGAGAAACTGCAAGTCAAGAGCTGTTGGAGATCAGTAGTCACTTTTAACTTCAAAACAAAAACAAAAGCTGTGATTTTCCCTACCCTATATCAGAACTGAACGGCTGTCCTAAAGAGTGCAGCATGTGTCTTGGAAACCTTATCCCTATTTCAGACCAAAATATGTGATTTTCCCTACCCTATATCAGAACTGAACTGCTGTCCTCAAGAGTGCAGCATGTGTCCTGGAAACCTTATTCCTATTCCAGAACAAAATATGTGATTTTTCCCTAACCTATATCAGAACTGAACTGCTGTCCTCAAGAGTGCAGCATATGTCCAGGAAACTTTATTCCTATTTCAGACCAAAATATGTGATATTTCCTACCCTATATCAGACCTAAAATTCTGTCCTCAAGAGTCGAGCATGTGTCTTGGAAACCATATTCCTATTTCAGACCAAAATATGTGATTTTTCCTACTCTATATCAGAACTGAACTGCTGTCCTCAAGAGTGCAGCATATGTCCAGGAAACTTTATTCCTATTTCAGACCAAAATATGTGATATTTCCTACCCTATTTCAGACCTAAAATTCTGTCCTCAAGAGTCCAGCATGTGTTTTGGAAACCATATTCCTATTTCAGACCAAAATATGTGATTTTCCCTACCCTATATCAGAACTGAATTGCTGTCCTCAAGAGTGCAGCATGTGTCCTGGAAACCTTATTCCTATTTCAGACCAAAATATGTGATATTTCCTACCCTATATCAGACCTAAAATTCTGTCCTCAACAGTGCAGCATGTGTCTTGGGAACGTTATTCTTATTTGAGACCAAAATATGTGATTTTCCCTACCCTATATCAGAACTGAATTGCTGTCCTCGAGAGTCCAGCATGTGTTGTGGAAACCTTATTCCTATTTGAGATTTCCCTACCCTATTGTTTCCCTCAAAAGGAGCTAGCTGAATAATGAACCATCACCAAAGACCGGGCATTTGTCCCGGCTACTATTCATCTTCGTAAAGGAGTTTGCAGTCTCTTCATACCACTGAAGCTACGCTCAGCTTTGTATGTTGTCACAGGATAAGTCAACAAAGTTATGAGAGCCGTGACATATACTCTGTGATAGAATTGGAGTTGGTTTGGTCAAAAGTCTCAACCAAGGTCTGTGGCTTCACATTTGGATCCATTTCACTCCACTTAATCAGTAAAAGAATACGGAAATCTCAACACAAAAACACCAAAACAGTACCATTCACTGTATAATGCGAAATATTTATCCAGATTTAATGATAAAAATGCTTTCAAGAAATAACAAAATCTATATATTTTTCCAGATTTCGGCTGTATACATAGGGGTGGTGCATACATGCACGCTACATTCCTGGTAGGAGAAATAGTTGATAGGTTCCTGGGTCAAGCTTTATGCGGGTAACATTTTATTGCTGACAAACAACTGCCAAAGTGTATTTTTTTGTCTTCTTTTGAAGGAAATGTGGATTTTCTTCAATCATATTATAGTTTGACAAGTTTTACATAGAAGGCCAGTCCTGTGTCTCAATATTTCGACCACCCTCACATTCTATGCATTTTCAAAATTGACATCCAAAACTCAAATCTCTTTGAAAATTGTACCCCCTCCCCTCCACGGGACATAATATACAATCGGTCTCTAAACTTGCACAAAACATTCAGTACATTCAAATGTCACAGTGATATGCTACCCAAAACTTCAGGAACTTTTAAGATCAGGTGATGTGCTGGATGTTTCGTACAACATGCGCATAGAAATTGCAGGTATCATCTTTTTCTGTAAAAAATAAGGCAGCAAATTTTGCGATCAATCGAAACACCCGCCCCCTCCCCCCAAAAAAGGGATCCCACATCCCCGATCCCCAATTCCCGATCCTGATTTTCCAGTACACGAAACCCCGATGACATGTGCATCTAAACAAACAACTACAACTACCGGCAAAGAAAATATGGAGTTTAAGTAAGGAAATATGTGCATAACCTTGTAGAGGTAGTCTCTATCAAAATTTCTACATACTCAGGAAAGCCTACCTTTAAGTATTAGCTCAATAACGTCCCACGTGCTGCTCTGTGAGGTAATTAAAGCTTCCCGTTGCTGAAGTTGGCACATTTTTATACATGTAAATAAGCCAAACGAGCAGGAATAAGCCACCAAGCAGTTAGCCGTTTAAACCATATTATTGAAGTTGAATACAACCGGTGGATTTACCATAAAGCCCAGGATATGGATGTGAGTAAAGATGGCAAATTTCAGGCGCCATCTTTTTTTTTTTCTTGGTCCCAGGTTTCACTCAGTATGTGCTGTATATCCGGGCACCTTCCGCAGCCTGCTTCCACAGAGGTCGTCACGCAAAGCTCCTCTTTGTGGGGAGGTGCGTTGCGTGACGAAACAAACAAAAGGGGTATTTCTTTGAGAGCATCCGGTTTTTACCTACCAAAGAAAACCGTCTGCGAAACCGAGCCGAGAAAAAATTTGCGACGATCGGAATTACATCTGCGGTTCGCAGGCTACAAGTTTCGAAGCTGGTATCTTATAAATTCCTTCTGAAGTTTAATCGTTCCCATTTTGTTCGGATTCGAAAATTTGATAGAGAAAGGAATCAGAAAAATTCTCACTTTCGTCAAACTTTAAATTGCATCTAAAATTTTCGAGAAAATAATGCTGAAGTGCTTGGTTTTTCGAAAAGACTCAAGTTGCCCTAGGATGACCGAACAGATACAAATTTTATGGCGCCGCTTACAATCAGAATGTATTTCTAGAGATCTAAAAGAACTCTGGACAGCTAGCCTAAAAAGCGTTTTCAATGTACTTAGGACGAAACCGTAGTTGGGTGCCCCTGTAGAACCCCTGTAGCATGCTAGCAAGCTCTCCTAGGCTATAAAGACCTACAAAAGGATCTGTAGGGGGGTACCCCTCCCCGGGGTCAGGGGCTGGGCATGGCCTCGGGGGGAGGGGGGGGGGTAGAGCCTCCTCGTACTACACGTTGTTGAGTAGCCTCCGGTCCCCTGGAACACTGTTGACAAATGACCGCGCGGGGAAGGTGGGGGTGCGGGGTGGTCATTTCGGAATTGATAAAGGAATTGATTGAGGCATTCGTAACCGATATTGCGCAAGATAAGTGCTTTGTCACATACATGACACCGTGCCACCGCTATATATGCCACTGCGATTTTATAACGAAGTTCTTATTTCATCTGTCCTTTATGTGCAAATATTATGATTAAAAGTAAACTACGCTCAGACAACGTTTGATTGCACGGAAACAAGGGATAACAGCTCAAAGGTAATACGTATATTAATTCTTTTTTGTATTGTTAAATATTATTCTGCCTTCATTTACTGCTAATGTAACAATATAGCTTTAATTCGCTGACTTATTTCAAGAGATCCCACTGAAGTATGACTAGCTCACACTGCAATAGCAGTGGCTTCTTGAAACGGAAAAAATTAAGCAGGTAAAAAGGGCAAAAAACAACACTGGGTTTAAACTCTGGAATAATAGAAGCCGGAAATAGTTAATGATAAATGAAATGATATGTGTGGAGAAAAGAACAACGAAAAAAATTCTTGGTTCCAGATGGGAATTGAACCCATACGACCTTCCGTACTGGCTAGTTATTGTTGAAATTTAGCTCCTGAAGACATTTTCCGGGACATTTTCATTTATTTCTGTTCGACAATATCGGTTCTCCGTCAACTCCACGGAGTACACGTTTCAAAACACACACAAGTTTTTATACCGCCATAACCACAAGTAGTTTGATAGTGCAGATATTAGGGTGGGCTCTGCCCGTAAATAAATAAATTTTATAAGGTTTATTCGTTTCCAAACCTTTAAGCATGAATTATGTCTTCTGTACGTTTCCTACGCCACCAGTAAGTTTGTCACTTCGCTCAAACGAACGTAAATCATTTTACTCTTAAATTCCCGAAATACAAACAAGCAGATACACAAGAAACATGGGGTGCCGCAGTTGTGAAATAGAAAACAAGTGGGGCTAATTACTTGTATTACCAGTGAAAAATACATTTCTAGAGTGATGCCGGTGTAGCCAAGTAACAGTAAGAAAGGAATGTAGCTTTTGTTGTAATACTCTCGCTAATTAAATAGGACGGCAAAGAGATGAGGAGGGGCTTTTGTAAAAACTGCAGGTACTATTATCAAGGAGCAGTGGGTGGTAGCAGGAGCCGATGGCTCCTGGTGGTAGGCTTGATTTCCACCGCGCTCTCGGTCCTCCCCGAGAAGAGACGGCTGGACGCATAAGTGGCCCATCGTGTCTGTGACGTAAATTCAAAATTTAATTTTATCGCCAATCTCGTACCCAGAGTCTTCTGAGACTGGCTTATCTCGGTACATTAAAGGAATAATATATAAAGTAGATACCCATTGGTGTCGTTGCCCTGCTGCCCAAAAAGCCAGGAGACTTTGGATACGACATTGGTGGCGCCTGTTTGGGGAAGGAGCGTGGGCTCATCTCCCGAACAGCGGCTGGTATTCGAGCTTAAGTGGGTGGTTTATTCCAGGAAATACAGTCAAACCCCGTTAAAACGGACACTGAAGGGGCCATGTTTAGAGAAAATGTAAGGCTTTCTTTTCCCAGAGACAAAGCAAACTGTCCGTAATAATGAGGTGTCCGTATGAGGCGGGTGTCCGTTAAGCCACGATCTTGGACAAAATAAAATGGAACATCATACCCCCATCCCCACCGCCCCCCCCCCCCCCCCTAAATCAAGGATGAAGCCGCGCGAAGGGCAAAAATACGCCATTTTCCCATCCTTGATTTGGGGGGGAGGGGGGGGGGGGAGTCTAGGTTTTCCATTTATTTTGTCCAAGATTGCAGGCTTGACCGTAACTCAAAAACAACTAGCAAATAAAATGATCTGTTAATTATCATCATTATGGGAACATTTATACGCAATCATTGCGTGGTCAAATGCATGTAAGAGGTAAAGTTTATAATTTTTTTGTCTTATCGATAGGCAGTAGAATATGGCGGAAAATCAAAGTAGCAACCTCGAATTGCCTCCTCGACCAGAAGACTTTCAATACATGTGTGTAGCTCTTTACGGTGGAGATACTCTTCACCTTATTTGTGGAGGTGAACCGGAGGCAGCTATTATGCGCAAGGTTATACAAGAAGCGTGGCCCAAGGGCATTCAAAAAGAAGCTTTTAAGCTCAATGGAGTTTACGAGTTCAAGTTAAAAGGCAATCCTTTTAGCGCTGCGACTTCGTCAAACGATGCGTTAGGATGTAGAAGAATGGCGGAAAGAATGTTGTATATGCTGTACAGTAATGGATGGAGGCTTCACATATCGTGCAACATATATCAGAGACTTGATCTGACGACGTGGATTTTCAAGAGAGTTCCACCGCCGGTAGATTTCTCACCTCAGCCATTTCTTGTTGTTGGGTTGAGTGGTTTTGACAGTTTAATGATACTCAATGCGCCAAGTGAGCTCCACCAAGTCTTTAAAGATGCCATAGAAAAATCATGGCCAAATGGAATACAGAAACGGACTTACAAGAATAATGTACTGATGATAAAGTTAAAAGGCTTTCCATGGTTTTCAGAGAGTGCAGACGCAGTTCATTCAGAAGCGATGCTGCAGACAATTATAAGCGATCTGATACCGAAACAATGGAATTTATATGGAAATTCCAACATCCGAAGTGACAGCAACACTTTTTTCTTTGATTACCATTCAAACTCAATACCAGAAGGGCAGTCGCCTCCGGAGCAGTTCACGATCAGCTTCAACAGTTCCGACTTACTGAGGGTCATTGGTGCTCCCGACGATTTCGTTTCCGTCATCCGAAGTACCATCCGGTCTGTTTGGCCAAAAGGCATTGAGGAAGAATCCCGTTACGCAGATAGTTGGCAGTTCAAGCTACGAGGAAGCCCATGGTGTGCTTCTGGAAGCAAAGGGGTAAAATCCAAACTTCTGGTCATTAAAGTGATGGAAGCCCTCCTACCTTTTGGGTGGAGCCTTGTTGCTGCCATTGACAGCTCCAAGAAGATGTCCGATAAGAGCTCTCTGCTTTTTAGACAGGCCCAGTCGAGACAAGCCTCAGTTTTCTGTCTGAGCGTCAATGGTGATAACAATCTTTGGCTGATCAATACATCAGACGACATCATGAAGGTATGCGACCCCCGTCCAATAGTATTTTGTGCTTACAATACATGTCTCCCTATTTAATTGGTTCGAACCCGAATGGACTTTTAAAAATTGTCAAACTTTATCTGTTTCGTGACATTTTCTGACATTTTCTATAAGATTTAGTTTGAACCCAGATTGTTCGGTGTTATTAAATTGACGGGCATTTTTAATGGATCAAAGGAAGCTTCATGATCTGTTTTGATTATCTTTAATTTCCACCCAAAAGACTAGACCGCAGTAATGAGAATAAAAATTCGTGGCCAATACATACAATTTTACCAAAGGCACGTATGAGCAGCAAGACACACCGTAGATGATATATAACTTTCGCTGTTAAATCAATCAAGAGAAAAACGGAAACGTAAAACCTTTTGTATGTCTTGGAGACATGTAATGAGCCGATTGGGGCTTTTCCCAACAAAATTGACTTTAAGGGCCGTTCTTTAAGGGGTGAAATTATTTGATCCCTTATATTTTTTTTATACTTCTCTAGCTATGCAAAGAGGTCATCCAATCACAATACGCCCCTGGAACTCAATGGGTGCAGCAACATGTTGACAACATGGAGTTCTCACTGAAGGGCAAGCCGTGGACTCCCGGGGAGGAAGGTCGCCATGACGGAATCCACGCCAGAAGTATGTTGTGTCATTTAATCAGCGCTCTCGCAAGTCGCGGCTGGCATGCAGTAGTGGCAGCTGATGTGTCCGCCAGGCATGCAGACGATGATGACAGCCGATGTGATCCGGTTGATATCGATAGTATATATTTTATGTACGATCCTGCTGCACCCCCCTTGGCCCCGCCCTTACATGTGCCGTACCCTGAACCTTATGGCATTCCTCAGCAAGATGCTCCGCCTCCGTCCTTTGATCCTCCATCTTACGAAAGCCTGTCGTAATACTTTACCAGTGGTTCTTATCGCCTGATTATCTTTTCGACAGGGCAATTCACGGAAGCAAAACACGTACTATCCAACTTAATATCACAAAAGTAAGAACACGAGACTATGGTATCTAAGATGAAGATGGATAACCAACGATCCGTAAATAACGATATATACGCAAAGTTATTACAAATCTTGCAATTTCATCCTTTATTACTGTTGCTTTGTTATTGCAAAGTATGACGCAAAGTTTTACAAATTAGAGGGGCCGTGACGTCACAGCGCCTTTAAGATAACTATTAGAAATTACAGTGGAACCCCGCCTTACGGTCACCTCCTTATAACGGCCACTTTTTTTCGGCTCGGCAAAATGGCCATACATTTCCTTATGAAAAACCTCCGTTTAATGCGGTCAGTCGTTAACACGACCAACGGCCACATTTTAAAATCCCAAACAGTAGAATTTCTTGCAATTTCACCCCGTTAATACGGTCACCTGTTCAAAATTTAGGAAATTTAAATGCCTGTGACATGTCAATTTTATTGATTTAGTACTCTGAGCCTGTTCTTGTACTGTTTTTAGACTACAGTACACTACAAGTGCACTTGTTGGGATTCTGTAGCCGAATTTTAAATGTGTTTTATTTACTAAAGGAATTTTTTTAAAGAGTTTCAATTACTCGGTACGCGGTATCTCCGTTGTTATTTTAATGAGAACAGAAATGCGAAAGCGATGTACGATGTACTTTGTCATTACATCCCTCAAGTCATGAAATTTGAGCCTGCCCCTATAATACGGTCACCACGTTAATACGGCCATTTTTTTTACCCATGGACGACCGTATTAACGGGGTTCCACTGTACGACAAAACTGTGACAAAGTTCGTTCATTTTGTAATAAGACTATTTACGTGCAAAAGCCCCGCAGAGGGGTGATTATGAATTTTTATAGCTTCCACATTATTATTGATGGACAAAAGTAAGGGAATTATTAATAATAAATAGTTTCTCAAACACATGTGTTAATTAAGATCTTTACTAACTATAAAAAAACCTGCTACCCAGGCTATCTAAGAAATATCAGTGTCTATTCTCCGGTCTACATCCTAGAGTCTACGCGAGAATTACGTTTTGTCTCTACCGTCTCCGAAAACTAATCCTTATTATCTTCACTCCTTTTCATACATGGCTTCCAAACTATTGAACTGTCTTCCGGATTCTTTTAGAACACCTAACGTTTCTGATTTCTCCGGCAAGATTCTAGAGTATGACTCGTTTTAGAGCTTAAAGTTTTAGAATGTTGTAATTTCACAATTTTGGCAGTATTTAGAACTATACTTGTAACTCGAAGATACCAGCTTATTTTTAGCTACTCTACATTCGAGATTAAATGAAGTATACATGTTTATTATATAGACACGAGTGTTTTACTGGAAAATATACCACTCGTAAAATTCATAAAAACTACATCCGGGACCCGAGTGGTTTATTTTCCATAATCTCACACGTGAGTTTATCGATGACGTAATTTCGGTAGTTTCCCTCTACTATTTTATCGATATCTTTTTGTCTATATAATAAAAAGAACATTACACGGTGGCTTGAAGATATGAATTTTATTTTCTCGTTGCAAAAACAATATTTTACTCACTCGCTGCGCTCGTTCGTAAAATATTGTTTTGCCACTCGAAATAAAATTCATATCTTCGCGCCACCGTGTAATATCCTCTATGTATGCATGTACAACGCTTTTATTTGAAATGCTCACTCCGTTTTAGTCTATATAGAGCAGAGAACACTGTAAGCGGTTTTCATAAGTTGTAACTGGAAAAGATTTTTCGTAGAATGCTCACGATAGATTGTTGAATGGGTTTCATTTTCCAATGGTGTATTAGTGGATTGTATACAATAATAAATGTTCAATCAATCTACCCTGTTTTCCGGTTCAGGAATGGCAGACCAAGGCTGCAACAATAGAGTTTTGTCGTAGGTAACAAGTGACAACCCAAGCGGTCCCTTTGGGAATTTTCTGTTTTACGTCATCCTAACCATTTCTTACTTGCGGGTGTGCAGCCTTCAGCATCGAAACGTCATCATTACCCAAGATTCCGCGCGGCCCCTGTTCAAGCAAATCGAGATTTTTCTGGTGGACCGACTGCATATTTTAACTGCAAGTACTTTCCTTTATATACGCACGAGCTACTAGGATGCCTCTTTGATTTCGCCTTCTGGGCGAAATCCCTGCGGGGGCACTGAACATAGAAAAATGCTTAGGTTTTTTTAAAACCAACCCCACTCCCATTGTCATAAGACTGTAGCTGCGAGGGTTACTGATGTTTTCTGTTGTAGTCAAAGTTGATAATCACGACAAGTTTAGCCTATTCCAGGCGTTCAGATCGTGGAGATAGCGCAAAGAGATGCGAGCAGAAAAAGAAACAAGGTGATTTTTTTTCGCTCTCTTCCATCGCGCCGCCCTTCACTATCCGAACCCCTGAAACATGCAACAACAAGTTGAGCAGAGTATAACAAAAAACGTTCCTTCTTACATTGTTAATTCGATTTTGAATTTCTATATTGATCTCGTTAGTTGCGTCTTGGATTC
Source organism: Porites rus (assembly GCA_964035705.1). NCBI lineage: Eukaryota > Metazoa > Cnidaria > Anthozoa > Scleractinia > Poritidae > Porites > Porites rus. The sequence continues at coordinate 1,490,456 of OZ038004.1, read as the reverse complement.
ATATTTCGCAGAACGGTCAAAATAGCTTTTCGAATTTGTTTCATCTTCCAACAGTATATCAGTGGATTAAGAGACGAATTAAGAAACACCAGCGTCAAAGTATAGATTTGAAAATTGTCATACAGGGTACCTTGAAATCCAGGGCTGATAGAGGCTATCTGTAGACAGTTTTGTGGTAGGTAACACGCCAAAAACACAAGGTACACGTAAAACGTAGCAACGGCAGATTTTTTTCTTCGCGCGAGACTATTTTGCCCTCCCGCGGGTTGCGTAGACTGCATTTGTCTTGAGAGTCGTCTAACAGTTAAATAAATCTTGAAGAATAACAATGCAGTAGATATGAGACAAAAAACTTCAACTGTGGTATAAATAACAAGGCGGACTTTCTGACTTACAAACACAAACAACGAAAGAAACACACTTATCACCCAAAGTGAGATCACTACGGAAACAAGCCGCTTGTGAGTCACAAGTCTCTGGTATCGGAGATGAAGATTAATGGCCAAGAATCTCTCTACTGCTAGAACCATGACACCAAGGAATGAGGCATAGTAAAATACATTCATCGTTATTTTGTAAGCTCTATACACGGTAATGTTTCGTCGTCCTTCGTGTTGAAGTAACCCCACTGCCAAACCTGCGATGCGCCAAGGTTGGACAAGCAATCCTACACCAAGATCAGAAACAGCGAGGCTCAGAAGCAATGTTTTTAACGTTGTTGGTAGCGAAAGTGTCTTTCTGAGGGCATGTATTGCTACAATGTTTAGCATAATGCTGGAATAGGACAAGAAGCTGTTGACAATGTACATAATATTGTCCAAGTTAAACTGCCAATTTCCGCTAGCCATGTTTTTTAGACCTGGTATGGAGTTTGTAAAGAACCTACTGGTAATTTACAAGGTGGAGTTACAATTTCAGTTAACTTTTGGAAACAGTTTTGAATTCAAGGGCGAAATGGCTCGTCAAAAATACTGCATTAACTTCTTCTGAATTTGTTCATATGAGATACGGAGTCACTTGATCACTTAACGGCTTATAACTTAAGCAGATGGCGAGACCACGATGTCCTGCCGTAGTTACCGTTACCTTTTAACACCTTGTAAATAATCCATCAACCGCACTGAGCTTAAACAAACCCATGAACTCAACCAAATCCATATACCTGAATAATACAGTAATGGCTAAGGTGTGAGCAAATTTCTGACCTTCTGCCTGACAGCATGAAAAATTCGCACTTTGCATATATTCAGTCTTGTTTAAAAAATTACGTATATAAGTCTTACTGCACCTGTCTAAGTTTTTCGATGAAAACTCATATTCCTTTTTCTTTATTGACGCATGATAGTTAATGAAGCCTGGAAAGCGTAATAAACGGTCATCCGCTGAGTTGCATTAAGAAACCGCTGAAAATATTAATTTTAAATAAGGACGCTGTAGCTGAGTAGAATTTTCTAGGTAATTTACTTTCACAGCTAGGGAAAGAAAGATAGACGTCACAGAGAGAGGGAGAGAGCTAAAGAAAAAAGGATCAAACAGATCAAAAGTTATCACAACTTCAATAGTGTTTCAACGAAAAAAGAAATACACTATTCAAACATTGATTCGTCCCCAGTCGTCTTCGCGCGTAAGGCACGGCGGGAGCAGGGGGTGATGGGAAGGGAGAAGAGAGCAGGAAGAAGAAGAAGAAGAAGAAGAAGATAATAATAATAATAATAATAATAATAATAATAATAATAATAATAATAATAATCAGAAATCTACAACGCGCCTTGTCCATGTGAATATGATCAAAAGCGCGTAACAACTGATGCTTTAAATGTTAAAAGAAAATAAAAGCTAAAGTGAACATAGCAATTAAGGCTAAAAAGTAAACAACGCCAAAAATTTAAATAAAAATTAAAGGACTAAATATATGACAAAGCAGGTGAAAAACATTACATATCAAAAGCTAGTCTAAAAAGATGCGTTTCAAGTAAAGATTTAAAACATTCAAAATTGTCGTCAAGACGAAGTGAAGGGGAAGATTGTTCCAGAAATTCGGGGGCCGCAGATGAAAAGGCACGATCCACTAAAATCTTTTTCAGTCTTTAAGATAAGACCGCTGGCTGAACGGAGATTATAGCGCAGCTGTTCTTAAATAGCAATCAAGTCAATCAAGTAACCAGGCGCACGGACCGTAGAAAGGCTTTAGAAGTAAGAAGTAGTATTTTAAAATCAACACGAAATTTGACAGGAAGCCAATGTAACGAACATAGTTTTTTTTGCTTGAATTCTCAAATAGAGAAATTAGGTAATGAGTGGAAGAGAGTCAGATGACGGGCCTCTTTTTGAAGTTCTATTTTCACAGTTTTCCTCAGTGAAAAATATGAGTTCACTAAAATCGCCACGACAAAGCACAAGGATGTAACTCATTTAAATTTCAGACATAATCGCGAAATTAACATTCATATCGACTTCTCTACGGCCAGCCTATCGTCGGAACGAATCGTAAGAGAGGTTACCAAGGGCTAGTGCTTGACCTGAATCTCTGAACGACGCAATCGACGCAGCCACATTCATCAACCTCGTTCCCGGGGTTTTCTCTTAGTTGTGCCTGCGGAACAAGAGAGGGAGTCTTTCTGTGGTTTTTTTCGGCTTCAGTTTTACCTGCCAAGAAAAACCGTCAGCGAAACCGAGCCGAGAAAAAAATTTGCGACGACCGGAATTACATCTGCGGTACGCAGGCTACAAGTTTCGAAGCTGGTATCTTATAAATTCCTTCTGAAGTTTAATCGTTTCCTTTTTATCTGGATTCGAAATTTTGATAGAGAAAGGAATCAGAAAAATTTTCACTTTCGTTAAACTTTAAATTGCATCAGTGATTGCATCTAAAATTTTCGAGAAAATAACGCTGAAATACTTGGTTTTTCGTGAAGACTCAAGTTGCCCTGATGATCGAACAGATACAAATTTTATGGCGCCGTTTACAATCAGAATGTATTTCTAGAGATCTAAAAGAACTCTGGACAGCTAGCCTAAAAAGCGTTTTCAATGTAATAAGGAGGAAACCGTAGTTGGGTGTCCCTGTAGAACCCCTGTAGCATGCTAGCAAGCTCTCTTAGGCTATAAATAGCCTCTGTACAAACGTCCCTCCTCCCTCCGAAAAAATCGGGAGAAGAGACTCTTCTCCCGATTTTTTCTGAGGGAGGGACGTCTGTACACAGGCTAGCTATAAAGGCCTACAAAGGCTGAAAAGGGTCTGTAGGGGAGTACCCCTCCCCGGAGTCAAAGGGGCTGAACCTGGCCTCGGGGGGCCAAGTCTTTAAAGATGCAATAGAAAAATCATGGCCAAATGAAATACAGAAATGGACTTACAAGAATAATGTACTGATGATAAAGTTAAAAGGCTTTCCATGGTTTTCAGAGAGCGCAGACGCAGTTCATTCAGAAGCGATGCTGCAGACAATTATAAGTGATCTGATACCGAAACAATGGAATTTATATGGAAATTCCAACATCCGAAGTGACAGCAACACTTTTTTCTTTGATTACCATTCAAACTCAATACCAGAAGGGCAGTCGCCTCCGGAGCAGTTCACGATCAGCTTCAACAGTTCCGACTTACTGAGGGTCATCGGTGCTCCCGACGATTTCGTTTCCGTCATCCGAAGTACCATCCGGTCTGTTTGGCCAAAAGGCATTGAGGAAGAATCCCGTTACGCAGATAGTTGGCAGTTCAAGCTACGAGGAAGCCCATGGTGTGCTTCTGGAAGCAAAGGAGTAAAATCCAAACTTCTGGTCATTAAAGTGATGGAAGCCCTCCTACCTTTTGGGTGGGGCCTTGTTGCTGCAATTGACAGCTCCAAGAAGATGTCCGATAAGAGCTCTCTGCATTTTAGACAGTTCCAGTCGAGACAAGCCTCAGTTTTCTGTCTGAGCGTCAATGGTGATAACAATCTTTGGCTGATCAACACATCAGACGACATCATGAAGGTATGCAACCCCCGTCCAATAGTAATTTGTACTTACAATACATGTCTCCCTATTTAATTGGTTCGAACCCGAATGGACTTTTAAAAATTGTCAAACTTTATCTGTTTCGTGGTAAAACATTTTTCTGACATTTTCTACAAGATTTAGTTTGAGCCCAGATTGTTCGGTGTTATTGAATTGCCGGGCATTTTTAATGGATCAAAGGAATCTTCATGATCTGTTTTGATTATCTTTAATTTCCACCCAAAAGACTAGACTGCAGTAATGAGAGTAAAAATTCGTGGCCAATACATACGATTTTACCACAGGCACATATGAGCAGCAAGACATATCGTAGATGATATATAACTTTCGCTGATAAATCAGTCAAGAGAAAAACGGAAATGTAAATCTGTTGTATGTCATGGAGACATGTAATGAGCCGGTTGGGGCTTTTCCTAGCAATTTTGATTTTAAGGCCATTCTTTAAGAGGTGAAATTAATTTATCCCTTATATTTTTGTTATACTTATCTAGCTATGCAAAGAGGTCATCCAATCACAATACACCCCTGGAACTCAATGGGTGCAGCAACATGTTGACAACATGGAGTTCTCACTGAAGGGCAAGCCGTGGACTTCGGGGGAGGAAGGTCGCCATGACGGAATCCACGCCAGAAGTATGCTGTGTCATTTAATCAGCGCTCTCGCAAGTCGCGGCTGGCAAGCAGTAGTGGCAGCTGATGTCTCCGCCAGGCACGCAGACGATGATGACAGCCGATATGATCCGGTTGATATCGATAGTATATATTTTATGTACGATCCTGCTGCACCCCCCTTGGCCCCGCCCTTACAGGTGCCGTACCCTGCACCTTATGGCATTCCTCAGCAAGATGCTCCGCCTCCTTCCTTTGATCCCCCTTCTTACGAAAGCCAGTCGTAATACTTTACCAATGGTCCTTATCGCCGGATTATCTTATCGACAGGGCAGTTCACGGAAGCAAAACAGGTACTATCCAACTTATTATCACAAAAGTAAGAACACGAGACTATGGTATCTAAGATGAAGATGGATAACCAACAATCCGTAAATTACGATTTATACGCAAAGTTATTACAAATCTTGCCATTTCTTGCTTTATTACTGTCGCTTTGTTATTGCAAAGTATGACGCAAAGTTTTACAAATTAGAGGGGCCGTGACGTCAACCGTGACGTCACAGCGCCTTTAAGATAGCTATTACAAATTACAGTGGAACCCCTCCTTGCGGTCACCTCCTTATTACGGCCACTTTTTTGCGGCCCGGCAAAACGGCCCTACATTTCCTTAAAAAAACCACGGTTAATGCGGTCACCCGTTTAACACGACCAACGGACACATTTTAAAATCCCTAACAGTAGAATTTCTTGTCATTTCACCCCGTTAATACGGGATGAAATTTAGAAAATTTAAATGTACTTTGTCATTACGGCCCTCAAGTCATGAAATTTGAGCCTGCCCCTATAATACGGTCACCCCTTTAATACAGACAATTTTTTTGACCCATTGATGACCGTATTAACGGGGTTCCACTGTATGACAAAACTGTGACAAAGTTCGTTCATTTTTTAATAAGACTGTTTACGTGCAAAAGCCCCGCAGAGGGGTGATTATTAATTTTTATATCTTCCACATTATTATTGATGGACAAAAGTAAGGGAATTATTAATAATAAATAGTTTCTCAAACGCATGTGTTAATTAAGATTTTTACGAAGCATAAAAAACCTGCTATCCAGGCTGTCTAAGAAATATATATTTATTCTCCAGTCCATATCCCAGAGTCTACGCGGAAATTGTGTTTTGTCTCTACCGTCTCCGAAAACTACCGTATTTATTCGATAACCGCCCTGGGCGCTTATTAAATTTTTGGGCCTTGAAAGTGGACTCTTATTCGAGGTGGGCGCTTATTCGAGGCTAGGCGCTTATAAAATTTTCACCATTCTCAGCAAGTGTAGTAGTATATTTTGCAACAAAACAGTAAATGGTACTAACGAAAAGCAAAGATGTAGCAAAGCAAGGTTTCTGTAAAATACTCTGAAGAAAACTCCGTCTTCGGGAGGGTCTCTTATTATCTCTTATTGGAGCTTTTGTGGGAGGGAGTGGGTTGGGGTGGGCGCTTATTCGAGGCTGGGCGCTTATTAACATTTTCTGCCTTTAGTATGGGCGCTTATTCGAGGTGGGCGCTAATTCGAGGTCGGGGGCTTATTCGAATAAATTCGGTACTCCTTATTATCTTCACTCCTTTTCGTGCATGGCTTCAAAACTATTGAACTCTCTTCCGGATTCTTTAAGAACACCTAACTTTTCTGATTTCAAGTGCAAGATTCTGCAGTATGACTCGTTTTAGTAGTTTAAAGTTTTAGATTGTTATCAATTTCACAATTTTAGTGGTATTTAGAACTATACCTGTAACTCGAAGATACTAGCTTATCTTTAGCTACTCTAAATTCGAGGTTAAATAAAGTATACAAGTGTCTGTATGTACAACGCTTTTAGTTGAAATGCACACTCCGTTTTAGTCTATATAGAACAGAGAACGCTGTAAGCGGTTTTCATAAGTTGTAACTGGAAAAGAGTTTTCGTAGAATGCTCATGATAGATTGTTGAATGGGTTTCATTTTCCAACGGTATATTAGTGGACTGACATACACAAGCGTCATAGTATAGAATAATAAATGCTCAATCAATCTACCCTGTTTTCCGGCTCAGGAATGGCAGAATAGAGTTTTGTGGTAGGTAACAAGTGACAACCCAAGCGGTCCCTTTGGGAATTTCCTGATTTACGTCATCCTAACCATTTCTTACTTGCGGGCGTGCAGCCTTGTTTAGCATTAAAACGTCATCATCACTCAACGATTCCGCGCGGCCCCTGTTCAAGCAAATCGAGATTTTTCTGCTAGACCGACTGTCTATTTTAACTGAAAGTACTTTCCTTTATATACGCACGAGCTACTAGGATGCCTCTTTGATTCCGCCTTCTGGGCGAAACCCCTGCGGGGGCACTGAAGTGCAACATAGAAAAATGCTAAGGGTTTTTTTGAAAACTAATCCCACTCCCATTGTAATTGACCACTCCAGAAAATACCATAACATACCATAATGCTCTTTGTTTGTCACCCCAAAATTTTGCATAAGCATTGTCTTCAATTTCTCTAGGGAGTTAAAATGGCCCCAAGAGAAACTAAAAACAATTCTTATGCAAAATTTTGGGGTGACAAACAAAGAGAATTATGGTATGTTATGGTATTTTCTGGAGTGGTCAATAAGACTGTAGCCGTAAGGGCTACCGATGTTTTCTGTTCTAGTCAAAGTTAATAATCACAACAAGCTTAGCCTATTCCGGTCGTTCAGATCTTCGGGATAGCGCAAAGAGATGCGAGCAGAAAAAGAAACAAGGTGATTTTTTTCTCGCTCTCTTCCTTCGCGCAGCACTTCACTATCCGAACGCCTGAAACATGCTACAACAAGTTGAGCAGAGTATAACAAAAAACGTTCCTTACATTGCTAATTTGATTTTGAATTTCCTTATTGATTTCGTTAGTTGTGTCTTGGATTCATATTTCGCAGAACGTTCAAAATAGCCTTTCGAATTTGTTTCATCTTCCAACAGTATATCAGTGGATTGAGAGACGAATTAAGAAACACCAGCGTCAAAGTATAGATTTCAAAATTATCATACAGGGTACCTTGAGATCCACGGCTGATAGAGGCTATCTGTAGACAGTTTTGTGGTAGGTAACACGCCAAAAACACAAGGTACACGTAAAACGTAGCAACGGCAGATTTTTTTCTTCGCGCGACACTATTTTGCCCTCCCGGGGGTTGTATAGACTGTATTTGCCTTGAGTGTCGTCTAACAGTTAAATAAATCTTGAAGAATAACAATGCAGTAGATATGAGACAAAAAACTTCAACAGTGGTATAAATAACAAGGCGGACTTTCCGAATTTCAAACATAAACAACGAAAGAAACACACTTATCACCCAAAGTGAGATCACTACGGTAACAACACGCTTGTGAGTCACAAGTCTCTGGTATCGGAGATGAAGATTAATGGCCAAGAATCTCTCTACTGCTAGAACCATGACACCAAGGAATGAGGCATAATAAAATACATTCATCGTTACTTTATAAGCGATATACACGGTAAAGTTTGGTCGTCCTTCGTGTTGAAGTAGCCCCATTGCCAAACCTGCGATGCGCCAAGGTTGGACAAGCAATCCTACACCAAGATCAGAAACAGCGAGGCTCAGAAGTAATGTTTTTAACGTTGTTGGTAGCGAAAGTGTCTTTCTGAGGGCATGTATTGCTACAATGTTTAGCATAATGCTGGAATAGGACAAGAAGCTGTTGACAATGTACATAATATTGTCCAAGTTAAACTGCAAATTTCGGCTAGCCGAGTTTGTTGTAGACATGGTACGGAGTTTGTAAAGAACCTACTGGTAATTTACAAGGTGGAGGTACAATTTCAGTTATCTTTTGGAAACGGGTTTGAATTCAAGGGCGGAATGGCTCGTCAAAAATACTGCATTAACTTCTTTTGAGTTTGTTCATATGAGATACGGAGTCACTTGATCACTTAATGGCTTATAACTTAAGCAGATGGCGAGACCACGAAGTCCTGCCGTAGTTACCGTTACCTTTTAACACCTTGTAAGTAATCCATCAACCGCACTGAGCTTAAACAAATCCATAAACTCAACCAAATCCATATACCTGAATAATACAGCAAAGGCTAAGGTGTGAGCAAATTTCTGACCTTCTGCCTGACGGTATGAAAAATTCGCACTTTGCATATATTCAGTGTTGTTTCAAAAATTACGTAAGTCTTATTGCACCTGTCTCAATTTTTCAATGAAAACTCATATTCCTTTTTCTTTATTGACGCATGGTTGTTTATGAAGCCTGGAAAGCTTAATAAACGGTCATCCAGTTGTGTTAAGAAACCGCTGCAAATATTAATTATAAATAAGGACGCTGTGGCTGAGTAGAATTTTCTTAGTAATTTAATTTACTTTCACAGCTAGGGAAAGAAAGATAGACGTCACAGAGAGAGGGAGAGAGCTAGAGAAAAAAGGATCGAACAGATCTAAAGCTATCACAGCTTCAATAATGTTTCAACGAAAAAATAAATACATTGTTCAAACATTGACTCGTCCCCAGTCGTCTTCGCGCGTAACGCACGGCGGGAGCAGGGGGTGATGGGAAGGGAGAAGAGAGCAGGAAGAAGAAGAAGAAATCTATAAAGCGCCTTTTCCATGTGAATATGATCAAAAGCGCGTAACAACTGATCCTTTAAATGTTAAAAGAAAATAAAGCTAAAATGAACATAGCAATTAAGGCTAAAAAGTAAACAACGCCAAAAATTTAAATAAAAATTAAAGGACTAAATATATTACAAAGCAGGTGAAAAACATTACATATCACATGCTAGTCTAAAAAGATGCGTTTTAAGTAAAGATTTAAAACATTCAAAATTGTCGTCAAGACGAAAGTGAAGGGGCAGATTGTTCCATAAATTCGGGGGACGCAGATGAAAAGGCACGATCCACTAAAATCTTTTTCAGTCTTTAAGATAAGACCGCTGGCTGAACGGAGATTATAGCGCAGCTGTTCTTTAATAGCAATCAAATCGATCAAGTAACCAGGCGCACGGACCGTAGAAAGGCTTTAGAAGCAAGAAGGAGTATTTTAAAATCAACACGAAATTTGACAGGAAGCCAATGTAACGAACATAGTTTTTTTTCCTTGAATTCTGAAATAGAGAAATTAGGAAATGAGTACAAGAGAGTCAGATGAAGGGCCTCTTTTTCAAGTTTTATTTTTACAGTTTTCCTCAGTGAAAAATATAAGTTCACTAAAATCGCCAAGACAAAGCACAAGGATGTAACTCATTTAGCTTCACTTAAATTGCAGACATGATCGCGGAAATTAACATTCATATCGACTTCTCTACGGCCAGCCTATCGTCGGAACGAGTCGTTCTGACGATGGGCAAGATAGGTTGCCAAGGGCTAGTGCGCTTGGGAAATAATGGTCCCCTTCCACAGATACAACTTCCTAGTCTTTCAAAAACGAAATAGTTATTAAACAATGTGTCTTGTCGAAGGTCACACATTAAGCTTTCATGCAGGAGGCGTTCCGAATAAATACCGAATACGACATGCACACAAGCGACAAAGATCACTGTCCAAAAAATTTATTCGTCCTATGACACCAACTACATTGCCTTAATGCATTACAAAACCGCAACCTTACTACTGTTTTTTAACAAATTCGGCCGGTTGTGGAAATTAATCTTAGCTCTTGAGCTCAAAATTCGTTTTTTAACGGAAAAATCCCATGTAGATGTCTTAACTTACGCACTATAAGGCCGATATAAATTGTCTGTGCATTCAATCTATAGACAAAAGTACGCGTTTGGGTTCTTTACAGATTGCAAGAAAATAATTGGTTATATGGTTTGGAAAGTCACTGTAAGATTTAGCGGTCATTTCCCGACAAAGTCGTTTCCCTGCGAGGTCGTTTCGCCGCATCATGTCCGGATAGGGTGTCTAGAAAACTCCGACGAAATCTGGAAAACACAGACGCCCCCCTGCCCCCCCCCCTCCCCTTCCCCCAAAGCTACGTGGAGAAAAATGATTTTGGAAGAAGGATCCCACGAAAATATCATTACCATAAACTGAAGATATGAAGGGACTTAACTTTTATTATGAAGGGAATTACTTTAGTATGCAGCCAAGCGAAAAAATATTTTGCAGCAAATCAACATCATAATGCAGCGAAATGACTTGTAGCGAAACGACCGGGGACCTCTCTATTATAAGAGATCCCAAAACAATCACCTTAACTGAAAAAGTCCATTGTTTCTGTCTTTCAAAATGGGCTTATCTGTCTTCAATTTTGATCTCACGAGTAGCAGTGTTACGTTGTTATGATATGTCTCTACATTCGTTTACGCAAGGAAACAACAGCCAGTTATAACGTTTGCCATTTTTCCAGAGCTTCCGGACCAATTTCATCCCAGTCCTCTTTAAACACGCACAGTTCCGTGAACAGAGGGAGCTTGGCAACCACTGAGGCTCCAATGTACGCAGCGTACTGACGTTCAACTCCTGCGTGAACCTGGTTTCCAAGGTAACGAAAAACAGACCGTTAAGCAGGTGAAGAAATGTTGCTGTGAGAGATTTGCACATGCGCGTTTGCGTTTTGCGACCCGTACAATGAAAAGAAAAATTTTTTTTTTCTCAACCAAGCGACAAATAAAAAACAGCGAAAGCGACAGCAAGAGTTAATATCATGGCCTCAGTTGTTCAAAAGGAGAAAAATCGACGCTGTCCACTGGATAAGTTTCTATCCATAAGATGGCGCAGTTTGTTTCCCTAACACGTGTCCGCTGGATAGTGGATTATCGAGTGGATAGCGCTATCCACTAGCGACTGAAACAGAAGGGAGGACACGGGCGAAAACATCAGAGTCCTTACTTCATCGTAAAAACGGCCCAAGCGCACTTAAATCACGATGTTTCCTTTTCAGGTGCTTGTGCTCGTTTCAATTGACGCAAGACACTCATACTTGTGTTTGCGTCGCAAGCGAAAACCATTATGACCTAGCATTAACCCTTTAAGCCCTAAGAGTGATCGGCATCAAATTTCTCCTTATAATATCAATGCTTTAGAAAACAGAGTGGTCATGAGAATTGAGTATATGATCAGGGAAGAGGAGTCTCATTGATACTTCAACAAATTCTCCCCACTGCTTCTATTGAACAAGTATAGGGACAGTAAATGAGAATCTCAATTTTGATCTTAGGGTTTAAAGGGTTAAAGGGTGGATTTGGGAAGACGTGAGGCGTCTCATTCTTCATACGTGCCCTTTGTACATTCTAGGTCGATGTCAAAACAAGACAGATGAAGTACAATTTTCAGCACTACAGTGCGATCGACTATTAACCATGAATCAAAGGTCATCATGTATCTTGGTGTTACTGTTCTTTTGACGTTTCCTGTTATTTCTTACCTGCACGTGTGAGTTGAAAGGCGTAAGCTGGCTTACTTCCGCTTGGAGACGTTCAGCGAGACCTTATAATGAAAAAATAATAACGATAATCAAGGGAAAATAATTCAGGGGTCAAAAACAGAAACAAAACTTGCGCACGGTGCAATCATCTTGTTATCTGATGATAGCAAGTAGTTTCTCAGCAAAGTTCTGATAGTGTAAAGGAGAAGTGTGACGTCACGTTACCATGGTACCATGGTCTGGATTTTAACAATCTTTCTTGACAGAGACGGTTAATTGCATTGTCGAACGATGGGAGAATTGTATGGGCTACCCTTTTGTTCCTGAGTACAAGTAATACACGTCATGTCAATTTTTTCGTTTTTTGTTTCTGCCATATTTACAGGACCACGGTTTGTTGCGATCCAGAAAGTTTGCTACCATAGCAAAGTGACGTAACGACTTCTCCTCTCTATTGACACCTAAAAGTTTTCAGGTAGTGTAGTTCTACGAGCACTGAGTAGAAATGGAGTAATAGCTAAGGTGGAGTTAACGAATTTTATGAGAAGAAAAACCTTAAAAACAAAACCTAAAATCTAACGCGCTGTCACTCGTAATAAATGCAGATGACAGTACAGTAGACACAGTACTACCGGGGTAATGGGTTTTCATCATCTGCTCTGACTGTTAAAGTAAGGTATTCAAAAATTCCTTGAGTGAAACAACTCCGATTTACATTTCAATGTTTCATGACGCAAAAAAACAGACACGTGCTCTATCACAAAACGAAGAAATGCTGCTCCAATTTATAACGCAACTAAAACGTCAGAGGGCTTGATAATTCTTGGTTGGGATTTTTTTTATGTCACCCGCAAACGCGCTTCTAGTTATGATAAACTTTCGAAAACAAACCTGGAGACATGGACCCTCCCCCACTCAGGTAGATATTTCGACACATTTGTTTGCGCATGTCAATACTGCAGGCCATGATGGCTTTGACTGTCAACTCATGAATTCCCGGATTATCTTTACCCCAGACGGACGGTTTAAACAGTCCTTCGGTACAGCGGTGTCTTGCAGAGTCTACGGTCACCTCCCTTGAAAAAGGAGAAGAAATAATGTGACAAAGCGTTTAGACTGATAAGAACACCAGTTTTAAAAGACGCTTTAAAAGACTTCTGATTGGTTAAAATTTGTTTAAACCAATCAGTGCAGGTTTTAAAAAAGCCAATTTTTCCCCACTTTCCTAGACTTCATATTTATGTTTCAAACTTTTTCCAGGCCTGGAAAACTGGTCTGAAAATTTGGAGACTTTTCCAAGAATTTAAGATTAGTCAAGTAACACCTAGGCAACATCTTCCAGAAAGTTTAGCCTGTTTTTACAACGTTTAGAGCAAATTTTGGTTCACTAACACATTCAACCTTCAAGCGAATGGCCTTTTACATTTCTGTCGGCTGGAATGGTTGGTTTACCAGCGATTTCTAGCCAGCGGAAAAGCACACGGGTAACGAAAAACTATCAGCGATATGCAGTTCCAAACTACACCAGTTGAGCCAAGTCTTAAAAGATACCTCGTTCCGTCAGGAATAGAGTACTTTCCCAAATCCACGACCATTGAACAATCTACTTCTTCTTCTTCTTGATCTACTTGTCCCGCGACAAACGATACCTGAAAACCAAGAGTGGGTAAGACATTAAGAAAGAGAAAATATGTGTCAAGAACTCTCACCAAATGAGACCTGCAGGCGTGGTTTGTAAAGAAAGGAGGGTCGTATTCGTTAGTTTTCGCAAGGTTGTGGAGGCTTTAATACCTTTTCTTTGATGGCTCTAGAGATGTAGGATTCCACCTCTGAAAAAAACCTAACATCGAAAAAAGAAAAGGAAAATTATCAGAAGAACGTATCTAGAGTGGATGCCGGAAGCTTTTCTTTACGTGCTCAACCGCTTTTAGGCCATCTCTGAGGCAATCACGACCACGCAAAAAAGATACCTCTCAAAGCCAGGGTAGAAACATCCTTTGAAAAACGCGCGAAGATTTCGCAACTGAACTGACGATTGGCGAAAATTGGCGCCACTTTCCAAGCGACAAACCGGACAAGACTCTGCTTCCTTGCGTGTACTCGAACTACACGCCACAATCCGGGACAAAAATGCTTGAGAAATTTTTTTCGTCAATGGGCACTACCTAAAGCGACAAAACTATTTCCAAATCAACGGCTTCCTACAAACGCTCAGGGATCCGGCTTTCTTTGGGAGACCCAGCAATACTGCTTCCAGGGGGAAGGGGGGAGGGGAGAATCGGTACGGTTACGATGTGTAGAAAATGCTCCCCATGTATAAAATTTCCGCAACAGCTTTGTACAAGATTGTAGCTAGAGGTGTTTGCTTGCAGCTCTTGTTGGTTCGTTGGCCAAAGTAATTACTTTAAGTAGGAGCTATGACGCCAAATTAAAAACAACTTATTTTTTGGCTGAGTCTTACCGTACTCCCTTCTCTGTCAGTAGTCTTGTAAAACTGTCTGTAATCTGCTTTCCTCCGTATGGAAGCCTTGTAGTCCCAGATTCAATCATACACCCTGCATTGAGTTATAATATTTTACGGTTTAGTAATAAATAGATTTAGCCAGGGCTAAAAACGAAGCTCTCGATAATAATTAAAGTTTGTTCAAACGAAATAAAGAATCGTGTAATGCTAAGCGGCGAAGGCAACGCCGGAGAACGGTGAAAAACAACAATAGGTCTTATTAGCAAAAAAGCAACTTTGAACGTGCAGCAAAAAAAAAAAACAAAAAATTCCTACAGGGAGTAGCTTTGACTCTTCTTAACTGTCAGAAATTTGGGTGCCAATTCCTGGAAAAGGTTTCCCATTAATACTCTTTTTTGTTGAATAAAAAACAAATTGATAATTTTAGTGACTTGATCTGAGCTTAAGGAAAACATAAAAAGCGATTTTTACCTTCAACTACCGGGATAACGTCGATATGATCCCCAATATCCACTGAAAATGATAACAAAAAAAAGAATAAGTACAATTTTTTCTTTATCTCAGTGTAAAACATGATTGATTACGAAACGAGAGGATACAGGATGTCAAAATGCGCCGCAAACCGGCGCTATCACCGGCTACCTTAAGGTTTTTGCCCCCAAATATATTGTTAAAAAGAAGCAAAAATAATGGACAATTAACAAAGTTGTAAAATGAAAAAAAGAAAAAGAAATTGTATTAATCGTGATTTATATGTTCTTTTTTGTAAAGCACCTTATTTATCTGGGAAACACATATCCCTAGTGATATCTGTTCCCCTACCTGGGAAACACTTATCCCTAGTGATATGTGTTTCCCCACCTGGGAAACACTTATCCCTAGTGATATGTGTTCCCCCACCTGGGAAACACATATCCCTAGTGATATGTGTTCCTCCACCTGGGAAACACATATCCCTAGTGATATGTGTTCCTCTACCTGGGAAACATTTATCCCTAGTGATATGTGTTCCCCCACCTGGGAAACAAATATCCCTAGCGATATGTGTTCCCCCACCTGAGAAACACTTATCCCTAGTAATATGTGTTCCCCCACCTGGGAAATACATATTCCTAGTGATATCTGTTCCCCTACCTGGGAAACAGTTATCCTTAGTGATCTGTGTTCCCCCACCTGGGAAACACTTATCCCTAGTGATATGTGTTGCCCCACCTGGGAAACACTTATCCCTAGTGATATGTGTTGCCCCACCTGGAAAACACATATCCCTAGTGACGTGTGTTCCCCCACGTGGGAGACACATATCCCTAGTGATAAATGTTTCCCCATCTGGGAAACCCATATCACTAGTGAAATGTGTTCCCCCAACTGGGAAACACATATCCTTAGTGATATGTGTTTCCCTATCTGGGAAACCCATATCACTAGTGAAATGTGTTCCCCCACCTGGGAAACACATATCCCTAGTGATGTGTGTGCCCCCACCTGGGAAACACTTATCACTAGTGAAATGTGTTCTCCCACCTGGGAAACACATATCGCTAGTGTTATGTGTTCCCCCACCTGGGAAACACTTATCACTAGAGAAATGTGTTCCCCTACCTGGGAAACACATATCGCTAGTGTTATGTGTTCCCCCACCTGGGAAACACTTATCCCTAGTGATATGTGTTCCCCCACCTAGGAAACAGTTGTCCCTAGTGATATGTGTTCCCCCACCTGGGAAACACATATCCTTAGTGATATGTGTTCCCCCACCTGGGAAACACATATCCCTAGTGATATGTGTTCCCCCACCTGGGAAACACATGTCCCTAGTGAAATGTGTTCCCCCACCTGGGAAACACTTATCCCTAGTGATATGTGTTCCCCCACCTGGGAAACACATGTCCCTAGTGAAATGTGTTCCCCCACCTGGGAAACACATATCCCTAGTGATATGTGTTCCCCCACCTGGGAAACACATATGCCTAGTGATATGTGTTCCTCCACCTGGAAAACACATATCCCTAGTGATGTTTGTTCCCCCACGTGGGAGACACATATCCCTAGTGATAAATGTTTCCCCATCTGGGAAACCCATATCACTAGTGAAATGTGTTCCCCCACCTGGGAAACACATATCCCTAGTGATGTGTGTGCCCCCACCTGGGAAACACTTATCACTAGAGAAATGTGTTCCCCTACCTGGGAAACACATATTGCTAGTGTTATGTGTTCCCCCACCTGGGAAACACTTATCCCTAGTGATATGTGTTCCCCCACCTGGGAAACACATGTCCCTAGTGAAATGTGTTCCCCCACCTGTGAAACACATATCCCTAGTGATATGTGTTCCCCCACCTGGGAAACACATATGCCTAGTGATATGTGTTCCTCCACCTGGAAAACACATATCCCTAGTGATGTTTGTTCCCCCACGTGGGAGACACATATCCCTAGTGATAAATGTTTCCCCATCTGGGAAACCCATATCACTAGTGAAATGTGTTCCCCCACCTGGGAAACACATATCCCTAGTGATGTGTGTGCCCCCACCTGGGAAACACTTATCACTAGAGAAATGTGTTCCCCTACCTGGGAAACACATATTGCTAGTGTTATGTGTTCCCCCACCTGGGAAACACTTATCCCTAGTGATATGTGTTCCCCCACCTAGGAAACAGTTGTCCCTAGTGATATGTGTTCCCCCACCTGGGAAATACATATCCTTAGTGATATGTGTTCCCCCACCTGGGAAACACATATCCCTAGTGATATGTGTTCCCCCACCTGGGAAACACATGTCCCTAGTGAAATGTGTTCCCCCACCTGGGAAACACATATCCCTAGTGATATGTGTTCCCCCACCTGGGAAACACATGTCCCTAGTGAAATGTGTTCCCCCACCTGGGAAACACATATCCCTAGTGATATGTGTTCCCCCACCTGGGAAACACATATCCTTAGTGATGTGTGTTCCCCCACCTGGGAAACACATATCCCTAGTGATATGTGTTCCTCTACCTGGGAAACACACGGGAGAACACATATCCCTAGTGATAAGTGTTTCCCCACCTGGGAAACATTTATCCCTTGTGATATGTGTTCCCCCACCTGGGAAACACTTACCCCAAGTGATATGTGTTCCCCCACCTGGGAAACATATATCCCTAGTGATATGTGTGGGAAACACTTATTCCTAGTGATATGTGTTCCCCCACATGGGAAACACATATCACTAGTGATAATTATGTGTTCCCTCACCTGGGAAACTCATATCCTTAGTGATGTGTTTTCCCCCACCTGGGAGACACATATTCCTAGTGGATCGATCATCCTTCTTATGAATAGGTACAATGAGGCTAAAACTCCAAAGATCAGGGTATTTGCCAGTATCTAAGATTGGAATAAATAAATTTACTAAATGCCCTTTAATGGCTTTCTTTCCGATTCTTATTACTTCCTTTAATATATTATTGATACCTGGAAATTTGTTTGCATTCAGTTTGTTAATTGTGGCTTTGAACCCTTCATCAGTTATTGGATAATCAATTGGGCCTTCTACTCTTCCGTTACTGTGGGTTTCAATATTCATCTCCGGATCTAGTCTATTAATGAGAGGGGTCACATTCTGTTGCTAAAAGTATTTATAAAAACTGTTCCGTACTCAATGCTTCAGTTTCATGTGTTTTTCTTTTTCCTAAGTTAAAGATTTTTCCCATCTGTCACCAGGTCCCTTTCGAGTGCTGCATATCGATATTAGGCATGGCTTTGCTGATAGACTCCCGTTTCTTCTGTCAACAAGTTTGTTTGAACCTCTTCTTTTTGTCTCGCAGTAGTTGTCTCAGTTTTTAATCATTAATGTTATGAGAAATTTTGTCCCCAAGGGATTGCAGGTTTTCTGTTTCGCATTCCTGATCGAACCATTTTATTTCTGATTTGCATTTAATTTTGCTGCCTCTCACTTTCCATCTGGCTTCTTTGCATGCTTCCATCAAAGTTTCACTTGATAATTCAGATGCAGTATCGATGCTATCATGTTTGACAAATGCTACTAACCTGGATTGAACTGTTTATATCAATAGTGATATGTCTTCCCCTACCGGCCCCGGCGACCTAAAATCTTTTTGACAACCCTGCTCAAGAGGATGTTAGACTACGAGCAGCCTCTCTTCGCCTCGCGCCACGCGCCACGCCTGTGATCATTTTTGTCTCTTGCACGTTATGCTCGATGGATTAAGAAAAAAGAGAGACTGCTCATAGTCTAAGAGGATGCAGCATAAAACTGTACAACTCACCAACTATTCCTGAAATAGCACTGTAAGAGTACATGGCCAACACAGCCTGTTCCTGGAGGTAACAAGCCTCTACTTGGAAGTGATCCAACAATATCTCCACAAGCTCCTCCTGTGTTACAGATAAGAAAAAATACAACCATAAGATAAATATCGGCCATTATGAACAGTACAAAATTACAGGTGATAGTGCGTCTAGTTAAGCATCATCGGTACAAAAGACAAAAGTCACCTGTGGCATCTAGTAAATTATTTTACACCCTTTTTTTGTGACGTGAGTTTGGACCGCCTGTGTCTGGTATAGCGTGAACATGGGATGGTACATTGTAGAAACTCGGCGTTGTGAGCGTCTACCCTGCGAGCAGAGGCGCAGGCTAGGGAAGGTCAGAATCTCTAACAAACGGAACCAAATGAAAAGGATACAATATGTACATTTCTTTGTTATTGTTATATATTGGTATCGGATGATAACGTTCCGCAGGGTATCCAGAATGTTTGAGTGATAAACTCTAGGACTTTTCTCTTCTGTTTAGAAGTTTCTACCTCTAAACTCGTTTGCCTACCTTTTCCTGTGGCCCTGAGCCATGCGGTAATGTCATTATAACCTGCAATGGAACAAACATTACCATTTCTGTTCTGATTGGCTAGTTAGAGCTTGAGCCTGAAACAGGATCGAGGCTGCAATTGTTGAGTAGTATCATCGGACTGTTTGGGTGGCAAAAGCAGACCCAGTTTCCTACGCAACTTTGAAAAAGCCAGTTCGCTACTTTAGAACCGAGAAGGGAACTGGAACCGAAATGCATCCCACAATTGTTTCTGGGATAGTTACTGGAAACGTGCCGTTTTCCCTGTCCCTAGTAACAGTCCCATAATTCTTTGCAAAAGTTAACTCTGCCCAGTTTCCTTCTCGTTTCTAAATTGGTGAATGAAAGAAGCATCTCCAAAACGGTCCCAGAGTACAATTCCAGAGAACCCCGACCCAGTCTTAGGCTCAACTTGAAAACGGCCCATAGCAACAAGCACCAGTGCCTGGCTGTGAGTTATAAATGCAAACTGCAGTTTGTACCTTGTGTTTAGTTGGATCCACTTTGAGTTTGTCAAACAAATGTTCCAGGATTCCTATTAGATCCATTGTATGGACCTTGAGCTGAAAAGAGACATAAGCTTCGCAGTTAGCCATTTGCTTCAGACAAATTTTAGAATACAGTTAAACCTACATTAAGTGGCCACCCTCAGGGTAGCGGCAAGAAGTCACTTAATAAAGGTTAGCCGCTTGACAGAGGTTTGTCATAAATTAGCAAAATCTTTAGCAGAAACATTGATTTATTTTGCGACAAACGCACGCATGACGGGAGAAGCATTACTGGTCATCACCTTCTATCTCGGCCTGTATTTTCCTTCATCTTATTCTTGAAATGAAGCGAAACTAAATGTATAAAGTGTGTGATGGCCATTTAATTGAGGTGACAACAATGGGAGAATTCTCATTGGGACGGCCGAAAGGTGACCACGGCCGCTTAATAGGAGGTTTAATTTCCCATTCTTTTCTACACTTATTTCGGGACTTTGATTGCTGGTCGCTTAAAAGAGGGTGGCTGCTTAATGGAGGTCAACTGTACTGGCAAAAAAATTATTCAAAACAAGTTACTGAGCGGTAAATTGTAAGCCCTGGAGCTGTTTATTATCATGGTACAATATCGTTGCTCCATCTTTTTTGAAGTTTGAACAACTGTAAAAGATTGCCTGAAGTATTAAGAAGACTATCGTTAAGGGAGCCAAGGAGAAGAATTTTTCTATACGGATATCTTCAGCCTATGTAACGGGCGCACGGGAAATGTGAGCCTATTTTGCACCCAATACTTTTTATGCCTCTAATGCACAGGTAACGCTGTCTTTTCGCACAAGGTGTTCGTCAATCTTACCTTATCAATTTTCAGCGATTTTCTTAACGGGAAACGCAGACTTGAGGTTTTCCTTGTCTCTGGAAGGAGAGCACCATGCCCGTATTTACAGTTTTCTCTACAAGAACAGACAAACACAACAAAACAAAGTAAGGACGCTTAACAATAGTTAGCCTGCATGCAGAAAAGGCGTTATAATTATTATTGCATTTTTCAGACGAGCGAAGGCAAGCTTGAAGTGCATGTGGAGTACTATCGCGCGTGTGTCTCGCGCTCCACGCCCACTTCAAGCTTGTCTTCAACGGTCCGAACAAGTCAGTTTGAAAACGAAACAGGCTGCTTTCTATACTTTTTACTCAAAACCCATGACTGCTGTGTATACCATTTAGGAGCAGGACAATAATATTAAAAGGTCTTGCCTTATCGAAAGTGCACTCAAACACAAACAAACAACAGGGTACTTGCAAAGAAACCACAATACAAGAACAAGTCATTCATAAACCTTGGAGAGTCAATAGGGCCATTTGTACGAGAAAAATAAGACGCGGCCTAAATAAGATGCGAACTTTCCGTATAAACGGCACATTTGGTTTAAAAAAGACGCAGCTTAGCTAAGACGCGTCTTATTTTAGAACAGCCCTTAGCACCTGTTCTTAGATAAGACGCGTCTTAGCTAAGACGAGAAAAACTTCGTATAAATGACCTTCGCGTCTTACATAAGACGCGAACGCATAGTACGCGTGCTTTCATTTTTGGCGCACCACGTTGGATTGCCGTTGCTACAGGCAACATTCACATGAAAACGAGTCAAGAACAGAAATAAGATGCGAACCGTTTATACGAGCTGTTCTCGTCTTAGATAAGACATGCTCGTATCAATGGTACAGTTCGCGTCTTATTTTAAGACGTGCCTTATGTGAGACGTCTTATTTTTCCTCGTATAAATGGCCCTAATGTGAATGAAAACTTACGGATTCTGTTTATCCATAGCAATGACACATGGGAATATCACCTGAGGCCAAGCTAAGCAAAAAGCACATGAACAAAAGAGACAGAAAGAAAGACGAATTAGTTGTTAGGAAAAATACATCTACACACAAAATTCATCAGTTTGTTCCTGCTCAACTTTCCTGTCAGGCGTCATGAATGATCCCCACCCGTTTTTCGTGATCAGTGGTCAATGTATTTATAAACTTCTTTATCAACTGAGCTTGTTTGGCACGATATTTTGTAACGCATTGCTACCTAATTTTATACAAGACATTGCATCTCTGGCCGTTTTTCAAGAGCCTGGGCGAATACTATTTTAGCGCGAGCTTTATCCTTAGTTTGCAAGAGTAAGTTGCTGAAAACAAAACGGTTATTGAAAATATAAAAATAAATAAATAAAGCCATACCATTTTCTTGAGCAAACCCAGCTTTGACTGAACTTGAACCCAAGTCAATAATGATAGTTAAGCCCTGCAATTTAGGGGAAATTTCTTTAACTGTTACTAACAGTAATGCATTCATACATGTATTTTCTACTTGCCAAAGGGCGTGTAGATAAATTCTACATCTCTAGCTGTGACATTCACACCTTGTTTGCCGGTGACGAACAGTGAAACACGGACCTAATTCACGTATAAAAGAAGAGTGTTGCGATCTACTTTTAGAAACGAATCAAGAAACAACACAAGCAGAAAGAAATGTCTACATTATAGTCTTTTGTCCCTGGGAGAAAGGTCAAAATAGAACACTGTCAATTGGATCTACACAGGAGAACCAAAACAACCAATCAGAACTCACGCGGTACAGGCAACAACCCCCAAGCGCGTGAAAACGACCACGTCAATTTTAGACTGGTTGAGAAAGAAGCACGAAATTCTTCAACCAATCACGTAGGAAACCAAAACTAACATTTTTGCAAAACTAAACAAAATCCTCAAGCTTATTTTCATAAGTACCTCAGTTGCTGAAGATTCTTCTGGAACAGTGCTGCTATCCACAGAAGCTGCTGACTCAGCTTCAAGAGCTTCTTTCCAGTCTTCTGCTTCCTTAACCGAAGCACATCTCAGCTTCACTGACTTTCCTTTCACACCCTGAAAAAACAGTCAGTAAACACTAGGTCACATGTAACGACGTCATGAACTTAACATTATCTAATCTACAGAGGCACAAATAAACAATACCGGCTACAGAGACTAAGCCAGGCTAGTGTCCCACACAGCAGTTGTTGTCCTGTCACACAACGCTCTTTCCCAGGAGAAGTGTTGCATGACAAGACAAAAACAGCTGTGAGGGAGGGGAGAGTAGGGTTAGGCTAGCAGAGACTGCTTACTTACCTCTTCCGCAACATCCAGCAACTTATCTTCAACTTTTACCTGATGACACAAAACCAATCAACTTTTACCTTTGGCCATCTATAAATTGCATATCTAACTTGTATGAAGCACTCTAGTTTAAAGAGCAAAAAAGGTTCACCCTTTAAGTCCCAAGGGTGACCAATGTCAAATTTCTCCTAACAATATCCGTACATACTCAAGAAAAAGGTTGAATAAATGAAATGATCACAATCACTAAAGGGAAAATACTTTGATCTTTTAACAATAATTTGTTTACCAACGAAGCACTTAACAGTTCTTATGAACTCGTTTAACCCTTTAAGCCCTAAGAGTGATCAGCATCAAATTTCTCCTTGTAATATCAACCCTTTGTAAAACGAGTGGTGATGAGACTTGTGGACATGATCACACAAGATGAATTTGCTTGATATTTTATCAACTTCTCCTCACTTTTTCTATAGGAAATGAGTAGGGGCAACAAATGAGATTTCAAATTTTGATCTTAGGGTTTAAAGGGTTAAACATGTCCGTGCGTTCCATTTCGAATTGGAATTTGGAAATGTTGGTTCTTAGGGACTTGTCAGAAATTAGCAGGGGGGGAGGGGGGGTGGGGATTTTAAATTTGGGTTCGGAAATTAGGTGGCCCACCCCTGCAATGCGAGTGAAATTTGCTAACCCTCCCCTTGAGCTTGGTCTAAAATATAATGACCCTCCCCACCTTACACAATTGAACAGGGTTCATACAAAAAATTGCAACCATTTTTCAAGGACTTTTCAAGGACTTTTCAAGGACCACATTAGATTTTCAAGGACAACCTACTAGGAATATAATTTCACAGATTGTACAAAAATGCATACTCCCAGTATATTCTAATAAGACTTTAAGGCTTTAACTGTTTGCTTCACCAAATTCTCTACATTTTTCAGTTCACTTGTCTTAAACTGATAGTTAATTATTGCATAAAACATGGAGCACTTTATGTAAATGACCTTTACATTCACTGAGATACGATTTATATTCTGTCTTGGACAACCAAAATGCATCAAAAAATTCTTTCCAGGCTACTACATTCAAAGTTGAAGAAAATTCAAGCTCTTTTCAAGGACTTGCACAGAAATTTAAGGACTTTTCAAGGAAAAATGGAATTCAAGGACTTTTCAAGGACTTCCCCTAAAATTCAAGGACTTTTCAAGACTGTGCGAACCCTGTTGAAAGAAAAGTGTTCCAGGCTCTTTAAGGTGCAGTATTCCAAGCCAACAAGAAAAAAAGGAAACAAAAACAAAATAAAAGGAAAGCAAAAAAAAAGCCAGGGCAAAAGAATGGAAGTTAACTGCAAAAGAGCTACTG
Source organism: Porites rus (assembly GCA_964035705.1). Lineage (NCBI taxonomy): Eukaryota > Metazoa > Cnidaria > Anthozoa > Scleractinia > Poritidae > Porites > Porites rus. The sequence goes on along the minus strand of OZ038004.1, from coordinate 1,466,129 downwards.
AAACCATATTACACCTCAGCAAGAATCGCATGATGTAACAGAGCCTATTGGCCCGTTATTTCTTCATTATGAAGGAATAAGTGGGCTCCTCAAAACACAAAGACCATATACCCAATACGCCTTTGAGAAGGGTTGTTCACCAATGAATCACGGGACATTATCAAGCACTATCTACGCTTCAACTGAAATGAAAATCATGATGATGATGAAAGTGGTTTTATCAAAGCGAAGCTAATAAAATAAGATAAAATAAACAAAATAAAATGCTGATGATGTAAATGATGATGATCAAGATGCTCACAGCAGCACTGATAGTGATGCTGAAGACAGGAATGAAAAGGATAGCCAAACTATAATAACAGTAACAACAACATTATTCATTATTGCAATAAGACTGTATAGCATTGTTATAAATGAAAAGTAGATGTTTGTTAAATACTTCACAGTTTATATCCATAATATTCCGTCGCTCTTTTTTTTTTACCATTAAAGAACTTTCTTTTTCTTCTGTGGGTGAACCTCTACATGATCACGGGCATATATTTGCACGACCCTCCCCCTTTTAATGGCCCATTTTTCATGACCCCTCCCTTTTCTGAGTCTCAAAAAGTTGTGACCCTCCCTCTGTTTCCACCCCCCCTCCCCCCTTGCTAATTTCTGACAAGTCCCTTAAGGAGAGGGGAAAACCAGAGTACCTGGAGCAAAACCTCTTGGAACATGGGAGTGAACAAATAGCAAACTCAACCCACATATCCACCAAAAACATCCACTAATTTTATAAGAAATATATCGATTCAGTCTGGAGAATTTGCAAGTGGATTAGTTAAAGGGTAAATTCATCTTACCGAACAGTTGGTCAGGTTTATAAATCCTAATGGTTCTGAAACACGATGATCCTGTTTTAAAAACAAAGAAAAGACATAAAGGAATAGCTTTAGCCTTAATCACTACTTAACTGCAGTTTGAACCTCAGTGAGAGTTTTTATAAATTTTAATTTGGATACCTCATAATAGTACAGTTTTCCTTTGACAGCCTTAAAATGACGTTTTTTCCAGCTCCTAATCAGTGCACCCTGAGAGATAAAATCCAAAGATATCTATTAGGATACATGTATCAGTAAAGTAATTTACAGCAAGGGGCAGGGCGGGAGGTGTGCAAAGAAAGTTGCATCTGATAGCTTGGGGATAGAACATTTTGCAATCAGGGTGGTGAATTAATCATGTAAACATTGATTTATGTCATCAGTATGGAATTTCTGTCATCAAAACGTAGACATCTCTCCTGGTGAAGACTTCCCTCGCAGAGACGGGGGATCAGACAGGGGACAGGACTGGGGGATCAGTGAACTATACTCATGGCAGGGTTTTTTTTTGCTGCATACATGTACCTTTTTCTGATTACTTTTAACTGGTAGCTTCTCCATGTATCCAGCCATACGAATATTATCAACCTTGGGTTCTGTAGTTGGCTGAAAGGGCAATCACATTATCAAGTTGTAAATTTTAAGTAACACACATGTACATATGAAGCAGCAACAGCAGTAGACATTGAGCGCTATTTTTTCCCCCAAGAACGGGAATGGAATTGAGTTGTATCAGTAACAAAATACCAGTATTTTTTTCTATTTCTCTCAACATGAAGCCGGGCACAGGTAATCCAAACAAACGGTACAGATAATTCCGGTCATTTTGGTAAAATTGGGAAAGGGTAATACCTTCCTTGCTTTTTTTTTTAAAACAAATTCCATCGAGATGAGCTGTTCCATTTGAATTTTCCGAGGAATGACCCAATTTTCCATACAAATGGTGAGCACTCATTGATTTAAATAAGAAATGTCTGTATTATAGTAAATTAATCATGTTAAGACGAATGCACTTACAACAAACGGAGTAGGCAAAGGGTGTACATTCCCAAATAACTCTTCCAGAACAGGTGTCTGTGAAAGGAGAGCAAACCAAACATAAAAAAATATATAATAAATACACCTTTGCATATTCAGTGCTAAATTGGACGAAAACCAAAATTCGAAGCAGATTTCAAGTTCAAATACAATCATACTTTGCTGAAAACAAAATAATAATACCAAATATCCAAAAATTATATCACGTGATATGAATGACATAAATCAACTCTTGGGCTAATAAGTTATGTTGGTCCACAGGCTACTTCAATCATGGTTCCATTAAATTTTGTTTAAGTATTTTGTAAGGAGTGTTTTGATAAATGTACTTACAGGATCCCAGTCCTGTATATGGTAGTTCTCTACAACCCAGGCATCTTCCTCATCTACTTGCTCAGCATCCGCTGTCGATTTTTCATCCTGTTTGAATGAACGAAAAAACATATCAAGGGAAATAACATCTATATTTTTCTATTTCAAATTAAAATAACAGTTAAGAATAAGCATCAGGGTCTTTTTCTTCTTAATCAGTAATGTGCTGAAAGCCATGTGCTTGAATGTAATATTTCATTTTCCAATGACAAATCCTGCTGTAGCAAATGATGAGACTTCTTTAAGGATTCCCCGGCTGTTTATTTTACTTAAATAGATTGCATTTATACACATTTATACATATTTATTTAAACTGTCGAAAGAAAAATTATTGTGTAGTTTAACTGATCCAAAGAGTCAGCTGTTTAAAATGTTGTCTTGTTTATGATAATTCTGTGTTGTGCAGTAATAATGAATGGATGTTACCTAAGTAGCAGATAAATTGAGCAGCAGAATGATAATTATTACTGTGCTTACACTTCATATGTATCGAAATGATTGGTTGAAGCAAATTTATCTTGCGACACAACTAACCAGTTGTGACGCAAGATACATACCCTCCCCTCATCCTTTGGGGGGGAGCAAGGGTGGCACAGTGGTGAGAGCACTTGCCTCCCACCAATGTGGTGCGGGTTTGAATCCTGGCGTCGATGCCATATGTGGGTTGAGTTTGTTGTTGGTTCTCTCCCTTGCTCCAAGAGGTTTTTCTCCGGGTACTCTCGTTTTCCCCTCTCCTTAAAAACTAACACTTTCAAATTCCAATTTGATCTGGAACGCACTGACACGTTTCAACAAGTTCTTATGAACTTCTTAGTCCTCTGTGGGTAAACAAATTACAATTTACAATTTACAAATTTTTTTACAATGTCATCAGTATGGAATTTCTGCAGTTGTTGCTTAGACATCATTTTGCGGGGAAACCAGTTGTGGCATCGCAAAATGTTGGCTGTTTTCTCAGGTTAAGTTAGGTTGGGCTGGACAGGAAAACATTATTTTGGCTGCAGTCAGTCTATACACCATGACCTTAGGCCAAATAATTTCCTGTCAAGCTCAACCTAACTCAGTCAACAAGTGCATATGATTACGCAGCTAAAATTAAACAGGAGGGTTGCAGCCAGTCCACACCTCCATTCTTTGTACTATGGAGGGAGAATAAATTTGCTTGTACAATGAACCTGTATGTCTCAGGGTCAATTTATGAACATTCCACAGTTAGGCTTGAAGTGACTTCCTTAAAGATTGATTAGTTAACCCTCACATGCAATCAAGGGGGGCCAGGGCAGGCAAAGTAAAAATTCTACACCCTTCAATTTAGCAAGCATTGCAATTCACCTGAAGACCATGTTCATACATGTAAACAAGGTACTGACAGGAAGATAATTTTAAAAAAAAACACCGTTGAAATTTGTTACTATGAAAAACATGCTTGGTACCTTTTCAGTTTGTCTCACACTACCATCATCACCAGAGGTGCTGTTTAACTTCTTTGACAATGAATAGGGATGTGGTTTTGTAGGTGGAACTAGCTGTGAGGGTCCAGTTTGCTCTAGAGATACAGTTTCATAAACATTGCTTTCTTTATCACCACTCTCCATGGCCACTGGCTCTTCCTTGTGAGGTGACACACTGTGATCTTGCGGCACTTGGTTAGATTGTGCAGCCTTTAGCTCTTGCACCTCTCCAACATTTGAATATGTTAAATCCTCGGGCTTGACAAATGCTCGCTTTGTGGCCTCAACTGGATTTTCTTTAGCAGGACCTGGCTGATCTTTTATGTTTATGTCTTGTTCTGTTTTTTCTGTTTCAAGAGGATTTTCCATTTTCTCTTTATTATCAACATCTATTCCTGACCAAGCTGGGAGATTCACTGTCATTGATCCATTCTTGTGAAGTTGCTGGAAGACATGATAACATAAAACAATATTCAGAAAATGATTAAAATGACTCTAGTCTTTAAAATAAATGTTACTGACAACTCTAGCTGAAAAGATTGAGCTATTTGTCCATTACTCACTTTGCTCTTGCAAAAATAATGTTCTTCTCGCCATTACTGAAACATATATTATTCTTTCTTGACCAGGTTTTTGGTCAAATTGGCTACAACATTGACCTTGAAAGTCCTTTTGTATCTACTGTCAGTGTTCTTTATACCTTCTTTTAATGTTTAAAGCAGTTATTTTTAGGTTCACTCAGTTTGGTGGCAGTTGCCACTGTTTGAATTTTGGAAAATTTCGTGACACAGCTCCTTAAACAAGTCAAGCAGGTTCCAAGCACGTTTTTGTTACCTGACTGATACAACGTAGTAGTCTGCTTCTGAGTCTTGCCACCTTGGTCTGACTTGCAATAAGTTTTTCAGTGACATCAATGGTCTTTCCTTCCCATCCACTAATAAAATCAATTCACAGTGGAATAAGTTACAACAAGATAAAACAAAAACTCTACAATTCTCAGCAAGAGGAAGGCAGTGTGGCTGAGCAGTTAGAGCACTGGACTTCCATAACAGAGTACTAAAGTGTGACGTCATAAAAATGAAATTTCTGAAATCCTGGGATTTGTCAGGATATTCTGAAAGAACAATGTCCAAGAGGCTTACTTGCCAAAAATGAGCATTTCGGGGCAAATTGTCTCTGAGATCATAGCCCAGTTATGCTTAGAAAACTCCACACAAACCCTTCTAAATTTTTTTGGGGTCGACCCCCAAAAAATTAGAAGGGTTTGTATGGAGTTTTCTGAGTATAACTGGCTAACATCTCAGAGACAATTTGCCCCTAAATGCTCATTTTTGGTAAGTAGGCCTCTTGACATCATTCTTTCAGAATATCTTGACAAATCCCATAATTTCAGAAATTTCATTTTTGTGATGTCATCACTTTAGTACTCTATTGGAAGCCCTGAGTTAAAGTTCACCCTGACAACTAGCTGGTTTTCATCTCAGTAGTCCTAAGGTCAAATCCTTGATCACTCTTATAAAACAGCCAATTGGTTTGCCCAGCCAGAGGTTGTTTTTAACCTTGTTATGTTTATTGAAATTTTTTTTGCAAGGGTTGTTTGCTCAGCCCTACTAACCTTTGTGCTATTAAATACTGCCAAGGGTAAATAAAGGCATCATAATTAATACCTAATTTTTTATTATTATCAGAAAAAAGTACAGGCAATAACACATTTTTGCTTATTATACCTCTGCACTGTTTTAAGATTATCTAAACATTTCCAAATTTGTTGCTCTAAATCGATGTGCCTTTGAAGAATAAGAGTGGTAGCCTCAAGTTCCTACAAAAATAAATTAATAAATAAATAATTAATTAACAACAAAATTCAAATCTGGGAATGGTAAAGTCAAACCGCTCCTTTATACACTAAAACTGCAAAAGGATTGAACCGAGGAGTCATTTCATAAGTACATGTACGTAGGTTAAATATGATCGTCTGGGTGATCGTAGTCCTGGATAGGACTGTTTTTGTTGACAGTGACTGACAATTTGATAACCTGTGTGCGGTAGTCATCTTCAGAGTCAAATCAATGCAACTGATACCAAAGGGCTTATGATAAGCTCTGAATTCTCCTTATAAATTGCCTTGTATTTTCTTGTGAAATAAAGAAGAATTTAAAATGTCAAGAGTCAACCCCAATAGCTTGATGTTACCAGACTGTGACACTGAGCCAAGGACTTAAATCACCGCCAGCATAATCTAACTAGGTTTTATAGACCCTGCTTGATGGTCCCGCTGTAGCTCAAATCCGAGACCTTCCACTTGAGAGGCTGGTGTTCTATAGTTCTGCCAACTTTTTCTGAGTCAAATGTCTGAGATTTTCATCTTGTCATGACCAGGATTTCAAAAAATGTCCCAGCGACTTTCAAAGATTTTGGATGATTCTTCGAAGACTTCAGAACCTTGTTGAAAATATTTGAAGATGTTCTGATTCCCTCGGGCATTTCCAAAGCTATTTAATAGGTGACAATTTTAGCATGTTGTGATACAGTTAGGCCACAAAGTCAACATTAAGCATTTTTATTAAATATTTTACGTGTTAAAGCACAATAATATTCATCCAAGGACTCATGCACAATGCTTGAGAGTCGACAGGTAAGTGCAAAATGGGAGGCGGTATACTATAAACAGTGCTGTAAACTGCTACTTAGAAACTTACAACAGCTGTAAGAGAACTCAGTAGATCATCAAACTCTTGGTCGCTACATCTACACACTTGTTCACTCTTTATCCAGTTCTGAGACTCTGTAAAATAACAAAACCAGTTTCGATATGTTACAAGTCAAAATTAAATTCAGTTTAAAATTTTTTAACCTAGGTTGATACTCAATTCCTTTGTATCCTAGCCCTATTTCATGGATAATTAGGGCTATTACTGGAGATAAAGGTCATTGAGAATCAATCTAAAAAAATTAAAAATTTTTAACCTGAACTTATATATACTTATAAATTAATGCATCAGTCAATCAGGCTGAGCACAGGTGGAATTGTCTGATGCATAATTTTGACCTGTAACATATACATAAACAGCACAAAACGCAGGCAGGTAATGAATCATGCTTACAACATGGAAAGGCACATATAACCATACAACTCCTAATCCACTCAACAGCTACAAATCAAAAAAAGTTTTTCCTGAGTTTTGTTTTTGTTTGTTTGTTTACTTTGTTGTTGTTGTTGTTTTTTCATGATGTACAACTTCACTCGTTAGTTGTGTTTGGTACGTAGGATCCCCACTACTATAACTATGGTAGGATTTGATCCTTATCAGTCCAAAATTTTACCTTTTGAGCTTTTAAAAACCTGCTTGAATTTGTCCAGTTCACTTTGAAGTTTCAGCATTATTCCTTCTAAAGGTAAGAGAGAGAGAGAAATAAAGTCTAAAAAGATCAAAAACAAGCTACGAAGCTGCAGTGGTTTCAAGCAAAGATCTGTCAAATCTGCCTTCTTATAATTTACCCATTATTTTTTTATTTGCACGGGATGGAAGAGGAAAATCGAGTAACACAAGGAAAAGAAAAACGTAAATGACAAAAATAAAGCTCGATCGACCAAATCTACCTTCATCAGTTCACTCTGATCTCTGCGTTCAGTAACAAATTCTGTGCCGCCATATTTGAGTGCCTAGTGACCAGGCCTGAAAAAATAATTACCTTCCCGACTCTTGACTGGTAGCTCTTTCCGCCTCTACTGCTTTATGGGCGTCTAAACTATAGAAACATGGAGCTAAAATATGGAAAAGACTACCACAATTATTTTGACGTTGAGAACTATTTGGATTTTTACAGAGAACCCAAGTTGAATGAATTCCAATATGTGGCGCGTCACGAATTTTGGTCAAGACTAGCGCCTAGAAAGAATTTTAGGGTTTTAAACTTTGGCGGCGGACCAGTGATCTCGGATCTCATCAGCGCCGCGCCTTTTGTCGAAGAAATCATTTTTGCCGAGTACAGTGAGAGAAATCGGCAAGCCGTGGAAAAATGGCGACAAAATTTGCCAGATTCGCACGATTGGTCTGCACATTTCAGGTTTATTGTGGAAAATCTGGAGGGCAGATCACGCGAAGAGGCCGCCATTCGAGAATCGGAGCTGAGAAGAAAGATCACACATGTTGTACCATGTGATATTGAGTGGGATAATCCAGTGAAATGGCCTTCGTCTTGGGGGTCGCAGTCCGCCATGTTTGATGTCGTGACAACATCCCTCTGCCTAGAAGCTTGCGTGACATCTAAAGAAAGCTATCGTCACGCAATTGGTAAATTGAAGAGGTACCTTAAACCAGGTGGATATATTGTAATGTATGGTGTTATGGAAGAGACCTATTATTTGGTTGGCCAAGAACGATTTTATTGCTTTCCACTGACTAGGAATTTGATTGAAGAGACGTTAGCCAGTGAGGGATTCAAGATGGTTAATGAGATAAAACTGCTGGCTGTTTCTCTGGAACCTTGTTGTGATGCAAAAGAAATGTTTTTTGCCACAGCAACTCTTGAAGAGGTCTAGCAAAAATAACACATGCTTAGCCAGACTGAAGCCTATTTGCAGAAGAATTTGGTTTGTACTAACTGCTATGAGAGTATCGACTTATCTTGTAAATTAAAATCTTGCTCTACAAAATCTGCTGGTGTGTTTTGAAGTTTCGTTGTGTATTTAAGAGATAAAACTACAAACTATCTGTATTAGATTTTATGTCAGACATAACAAATATTAAGATGGCATGTAGATTCTTAATTTAAAAGAGATTAGAGTTTGAAAATAAAAAAGCTAAATATGAGGGTTAGGATGAGCTGTTGTATGTTCAGCAAAATGAATGAAATGTTCCAAAAAAACAACTGTCTCTTAAAGAAAACAAGTTTATTTACAAAGAGCTAAAGAGTTTGTACATTAACTTTACTATTAAATTAATTACAAGAGATGCTATACTTTTTGTCTGTCTATAACATACTGTACATAATAGTATATTTACAAGATATTGTCTTTGCAGCATATTGTATCCCAAACATGAACACTTAGAAAAATCATACCAGTGATAGAATAACATTTTGTTCAACTTAAATCTGGACAAGGGACATGGTAAAAAATGAAGGAAATTAACTCATGAATAAAAGTTTTTAAAACTACTCCTGGTCTTCATCCTCTCGGATTCCCATCATCCACTACGTCTTGCGATCACGTGACACCAGGTCTCCAGTAGTTTTCACCTGGGTGGGATATAAACTGGGTAATGTTGGCAAGAACGGGGAAGGCTCGGCATACTGGTTTGACAGGTACCTTCGGAAGTCTTTGGTTGCTTGTGAGTGCATGTCCACAGTTGGAAACCGGTTTGGCCTTACTGGATAACACGGAAAGGTGGCGTGCTCTGGTCTGTATGACAGCTGATAGTCTGGTGAATATCCAGAGTAACGAGGAGACAACGGTGGCGTTTGAAATCGAGCGTGCACAGGATAACTAAGCTGGGGCTGATGGATTACGGCTGGTTGGTACTGGTCAAACTGGTTTGGGAAACTGGTCTGTGGTATAGCGGGTGAACACTTTTCCTGCCGTCTTAGTTTAGCTCGGCGATTCTGGAACCAAAACTGAAAAATAAAAAAGAAGAAAAAAGGATTAATGATATCATACTTATGTTAGTCAAGTATCAAGGGACCAGCTCAAACGTGACCCAACAAAAAACGCTGACATTAAAAAACCGATCATGATTTTCCGTTCCAAAGGCAATAGACAACAGCCAATGAATTCCTACATACTGCAGAAATCTTACTATAACGTAATCGAATAATCTTTGCCCGTCAGGAATTTTCTAACGCAGAATTGTGAAATAATAAATAACTAAAATAAAACACGGTTCTTTGACTGCCAAATAGAACCCATATAAGAACAACCGCGCCACTAGATCGTCAAAACAATGACAAACTTTTGTTATCGAATGAACATAATCAGAAAACTACAATTTCCAGACTAAAAAAAAATGTTTGCAATGAAAGATAGCGCAAGTAAGTTGTTTATCATTTTCAGTCGATCTTCACCAGCTTCAGCAATGTCTTTAATTTTCTACGAGGAGTTTTGATTGTTATTTGTCGATCGAAAACCGGACGTAAAATATCGAGAGAAAATGAAGGATCATTCTTGCCGCTCCTTGCGCCCCCTTTACCGCCACCTGTCACTCCCCCGCGTTATTACCCCTCCCTGTCAAACGCACTCCCCCGAAATTTGAAATTATTACAAGACCTTACAAATTTATCATTTTAATGTGCTGACCTTACTTTCTCCATTATTTTTCACCACAACTTTTTGAAAAGACCGAAAGCGGACAAAATAGTCACAAAAAAAATAATAATTCTTACCCGAATATTCCTGGTTGCGAGTCCAAGTTTCTGTGCTAGTTCGTCTTCATCTTCTGGCATCAGATAAGGTCGCTCAGCAAACACTTTCTCCAGCTCAAAAATTTCAATCGGTGAAAATGTGATGCGCCGTTTTTTCTTTTTCGGCTTCTCGGTAGAACTCGTGGTTGGTCGATCTGCGTCGCTTTCCCGACCGCTGTCGACGTCAGTATCGGAGTCAACGTTGGGTGAATTGTCGGCACTTTGGCGGCTAGTGTTAGTGCAGTTGCCTAAAAAAATTTAACAAAATCAACTTTAGCTATATTAATTTTTCGTATGTTAAGGTATTATGCATTTTCCCTCTCGGTTTTCACGACCATCCTAGTAGAGTGCTTAACACTGAACTGACGCTCGGATTCGTGTAGCTTTTTTCAGCTACGTCCTCCCTTTGTTTTCGCGTTCCCTTTCCTGTGCTAAACTCTACTTGCCGTGTCATAAAATCTAATAATTTCACATGTCATCACTCCTCTGCTCCTTCTCATTTGCAGTTTTACGACGCCAAAAACAAGTATTACATCAGAAGAAATAACTGGGCTCCTTAGAAAGAACAACACGGAAATGAAGTTATGTGAATGCCAGTTTTATCAAGCTAGTCTAGAAGCCTCAGATATTTTCCTCTGTCTACGAAGATCAAGGAGAATTAGTGACTAAGTTATCTCTCAAAACTTCTAGAGCATTCATCGATTTTTACAATAAAAGTTTTGATGTTAACAAAAACAAAAACCAAAGAGAAAAATACCTCGCTATACATTTACAGTACTGTCAAATCATCAACGGTTTTAGTTAATGACAACCGCGGTTATGTCGGTCATAAACGACCAAACATGGCGAAAGTTCATTTTGTTTGCAGCCAAGTAGGTACAATTTTGCATCGGGAATACTGAAGAAACTTGCTTATTATGGCATTAAGCACAGTAAACTAAATTGAAAATTATTGAATTGCACAGCCTTTCCCACAGAGGAGACCGAAGAAATACTCAGCGACTTTAGATGTGAGAAGGCTGTTAAAGATAGTTACACACTGGTTATAAGCCACTGATGAATTATCAGTATTCATTCCGTTTCTCATTCAACACGCTTTAAACGGCGAAATTACAACTGCTTCTCCTTCCGAAATTCGCCGGCAAAGCCAGGCGCGAACGGAGACATATGTCCAGGAAAATCACACTTACCAGAATCCGGTCGAGACTGAGTGTTATTGTCTTCTAGACCCAGTATCCGTGATATAGAAAAGGAGAGAGGTTGAGAAGAGACTGGTACCAATGGCGTGGACACTGTAGGAAGGGAAGGACAAGCCACTGATTGACGTTGTAACTCGACTGGACTCATACTTCGACGCGCAGCCATTCCTCAGTAATATCTCGGTTGATAAGAATCGTGCAAGAGAGCAGCGCAAGAATCGTACAAACAAGAGTTTGAGAGCAAGAATCAGCTCTTCGCTTAAATCCACCAGCGACTGTCAATCAATTACATCAAAAGCGGCCGACTTTACCTTTACGCCTTTTAGGTATCGAATAAACCAATCGAAAGCGATCGGCTGCTTTTAGCGCAAACAAAGCGAAAGCGGGAACTTTAGACAATTTCTCCGTCCGCGGGTTCGTGAAGCCGGCTACTTTGCGGAGTATAACTTTGTCACAGCGCTGTTCTTAGGATGGGCTCAGCTCATCAAGTGGTATCATGCAAACACGACATGCGGCACTTGTCAAGTAAGCTTACTTACATCTCGCAGTAGACACAGAAGGTGTATTGTGCGAAACAAAGTATATATGCATGCTGATGACCCTTAAATGAATATACCGGTATACTGTCTTAAAGAAACATGGCGAGAATTCAATTTTTGGAGGTATTAACCTCCTAGAATCAACTGAGCATTTCTTCTGAAAGCGGGCGAGCATAATAATATAACAATAAAATTTCAGCACTGTCAAACCCCGGTTAATACGGACACCTCATTATTACGGACAGTTTGCTTTGTCCCTGGGGAAGGAAAGCCCTAAAATTTTCTCTAAATTCAACCCGCTAAATATTATGGACACTTTCTATGGGCCCCCCTCCTCCCTTAGGGTTCGTATCAATGGGATTTGACCTTAACTCAGAACAGGAGGTGATTATCATAAGCCTCCATATGTGCTATCAACTTAAGTCAACCTTTTCCCGTTTAAATTTATTTTTGTAACAAACGGACTACCGCACAGAAGGCGAAAGAAGAAATGGCGGTCGAGGAAAAAGCTTTGTCTTCGTTCCTTTACCGTTTTCCTTAGAAAATTTGTCCTCTTTTCCTTAAGGCTCTCAACAGAGGGAAGCTGGTTTCCAGTTAATATGGAGTTACTATATAAACTGACTGAAAAAAATGTGCTTAATTTTAAAGTAATGGCTCCAACAAGCACAAATTGCTTTTCTTAACAGCCTCGAGAAATTAAAGCTTCTTTGCTAAAAGTGGATTCCAAGCCATCCTTTTCCTTCCCTGAACCCTTGTTCTTTAATTATTTTTCTACACTGAAAACATGTACTATAGCATATTCATTTTAATATGAGATAGCTGAAAACGTTCTTTTAAGTTTTTCTTGTCATTTTGTTAAATGTTTCCCCAAGCATTAAAAAGTGCGTCTTTAAATTTAAGATCTCTCTTTAAAGCTTCCGTTTTTCAAAAGACCAAAATCAGGAAAATTCGTAGATTTCCTTGTGTTTTTTTTTTCAGTTAAAATGACAATTCAGGTTAGCATACCACGGAACTAGACAAGCGGGGGTCAGTCTTGTTTTTTGTTTGTTTTTATTATTATTATTATTATTATTATTATTATTATTATTATTACTGATATACGAGGGAATAGACAATTGTATGCCCTTTTATTTTCGACACTAGATGCTTACACTCCCCACCCAGTACACGAAAAAACTAAACCAGTTGAATTTAACCATAGTTAATTGAGTGGAATGGTTATGAAACCCGTCAGACTCCTTTGTTATATGTTTTTGTGGACCTGAAAGTGCACAACGTTCGAAAGAATTCCTATCATTTTGATTGTATTGACCAATAAAAACGTTGCATTAATTTATTCCGTAACAATTTGCCAACAGAAAACAAAGGATTGTGCACTTTCAGGGTGCTTCCAACATAAACTGCAGCACTGTTGTTTTTATCATTGATGTTTGCCGCTTTTCATAACCAGTCTCCTCTAATAACTATGATTTAACCATCCCTTTGGAAGTCATTCACGCTTCGATCGAATCAGAAGATGGAAATCCGGTACAGTCGAACCCCTGTTCACGGACAGCCGGTTAACACGAACACCTTGTTAATACGGACAGCTCAGTTTCCTTGTTTCTACCGGCCCAATTCAACCCGCCTTATACGGACACCGCGTTGATATGATATTTTCTGTGCCCCCTCGGTGTCGCGTATTAACGGGGTTTGACAGTACCACTCCAATATGGGAAAAGGACCCTGTTTGTTGTTGCAAAATTTCAATCTTATTTGAACATTAACCAAGAAAATGGATGTAAACACGTCCAACGGTCGGCATTTTTTTTTCTTGTGGAAGCTACAGTAAATTTCCACTTGAAGTAAGAGGACCATCGGTTGAACTATGAACGTTTGGCTACAGTCTGTCTGACTAATCACGAGTCTTGTTCATTAGTTTCTCTTGGAAGTGGACAACTTCAACAAAGTGTAGCAGTAAGAACCTGAAACCGAAGTAACTCTGAAGTGTAGCCTTCAATTAAAATAACACATCAGACACCGCTCCTTTCAAAAAGCAAAATCTCCTGAGAAACGATATTCACCTTCGCGCTGTAGTGTACGTTATTATGAAATCTCTTGCTGTTTTATTATTATGCCTGAAGTAAAGAAACGGTAGAATTTAGATTTTTAACAATTAAGAGGGTTACACATACACTTGTTTACCGTGATCACGTGAGAGAAAGGAAGTCTTGCCGTGAATTGAAGGTCAATTAAACTGTAGTAATAATTTAAAAATATTTACTCTATTTATTCAGAATAACATGAAGTTAGAAAAAATTCTCTGACTTGGTTCAAATCTTTTCTTTCGTACTTTCATTGTATCACAGTGAAGGGGAAATTACTTCAGTAAAATATATAACCGGTCTCTACTGTAAATTCATGTCAGTTTTCTTTTTGTCCAATTTTCTCATGCAGCTGTACAGCTGCTGTAATAAGATATATAATTCACAATGGACAGACTGATACCTTTGAGGTTGTAGCTCAAAATATTTATTCTCTCACCTAAGGCCTGAATTTTTGTTGATTTTCTAGGATGAGAATTTATTTGCTGGTCAACTGAGGTATATCGTGCTTGATTGTAAGTTAAGAAAAGTTATCAACAGTGCCAATTCAGCTAGGATCGAAGAAAATGAGATTCATAACTGCATGATTCAACTGCATATTAAGTGCAAGAAATTATTCAGTGACTTCATCACTTTTTGTCTGCGTTTGCTACTTAAACAACGCAGGGCGGCTAGCAAAGACTAATCTGGAAAAACTCCACGTTAATTCTGCTTGCTATGAAAGTAGTAAGTGGACTAAACTTAAACTTCCTCCAGTTTGGAGTGGCTATATTAGCGATTATAGCCTCCCAGCATCCTAGCCACAGTTTACGGCTTTTTGACAGGTAAGGGTAAAGAAGTATCAATTTTTTATAGCGACTTATAAAACGCATATTGGGAAACCTGTTTCAAGCGGACGACAAAGTCAAAGGACGCCCTGTATTAAGAAAAATATAATAATAATGATAATAATTCCTGGGCAATATTTGTAGCACAAAGCTAAAGGCTACTCAGTGGCTGAAAGAAACTGAGTGAGTCGTTCCGATGTCTGACTTTCTGTAAACACCGGAAATTGCCGGTATATAGGGCGCAACCGACTAGGATGGAGGGTTCAAGGAGCTATATTCTCGGTCACAAATATGTTGGCATATAATCCCTTCAATGGTGATCTTCGAGGCAGACATGAACGCAGCATTGACGAGGGAGAATTTAACAATACAGGTTTTATGCCAGTATCTTGGGCTTTCGAAAACTGTTACAGCGAAAGTATAAGTGGAGTCGAAACGGCACCTGTCCAATCGGGAACCCCGATATTGCAGAGCCCCAAACAGGGTTAAAATTCGTACAAACATAAGTTCCCTATAAGTGACATGAGCTGTAAAAACAAGATAAGACTCATTTCCGCGTTACGCTATAGTTTTCAGACTCAAAAGACAGTTGGAAGACTAAAAATTAACTGAGTGATCGATTAACAAGATCCAAGTTCAAACGTTTCCTTAATAATTGTTTTTATATTCTCGTTTGAAGCAAAAAATCTTTTCTACTGCGTATATCCCCGGATCGGAATAGTGAGGGGAGATTTTGCTAAGCATGAAAAATTTAAATTCATCAAGCTATTTCTATATATTCTGCTCGGTTCTACGTGTTTATTGTTGTTCCGATGACAAGTTGTGATGATGTGACTCTGCTGTCTCAGTCCCTTGAATACAAAAAGACGTATGCATCATGGCGGATAAAGGCCTGGTATGCATCGTCAATGGTTCCCAGTTCTTTTTGCCTTTTTTGTGTTTTTTCCCCTTCTTAAACAGAGCTCAGAAATAAACGATGAATAAAAGGTCTCTCTACCAGTTTAGACTTCTCGCCCGAGTTGGCCTTTTTAATTAGGAAGCTTAGCAAAGACGACAAGAACGGAACTGAAAATAGTAATGTGTTTAGATAAGCAAAACAACAACTTTGCACATTCAGCACACTTTTTTGGTCACATTTCTTTGCCGTCGGTACACGACCACGACGTGAACCTGCCAATTTTCAAGTTTTGTTGAGGACGTGACACAAGACAACGGTTTTCTAATTCGTCTTTTAAACTTGGATACATTTCTGTAGCATTCGACTCCAGAAAAATTAATCAATATTCGAAAAATTGAACGGCATGGAATATCAGCGATGAATTTTGAAAAAGTATGAATTCGCTTTTTACCAGAAGTTTTCACCTCCGTCGTCGTCGAAAGGTCGAAAACGATGCAAAAACGCTATCATGGACGTTGGAGCATCAATTCATTTTTTACGCGGCCGGAAAGAGTGTCGTTTTGGTGCTTGTTGGTTGTAAGATCTTCCCCTAAACTTTGCTTAGGATGAAATAATTTCAAAACCCCCCCTCCTAAATTACAAATTAATGACACAGCAAAAGATGCTAACACTATATTTGAGGCAAGTTTAAGTTTGCCGTAGTGCTTTTTCATATACAGGAGTTGAAACTGTTTGCTTGTTGTGCGATTATCTTAAGACACAAGGTTCTGCGAGTGCAACCACAGACTGAGGACCACGTAAGCTCCCTGAGGGAACTGCTACAAAGCTGGAATGGTGCTGTAAGTGAATACATTAAAACAAATGATGGTGTTCCTGGTGGGCCGTTCGTACCTTGTTAAGTAAGAAATTTTTGCCCAACAGCGCACGCTGTCATTGGTTACTTCATGCTAGGCCACTTTTTCCCCGCCAAAGTCTCTAAGCGAGCAACATTGCAAAATCTATGACGTCAGAGGGTAACATTGCACTTTTACCGTTGGCCGACGACCGCCGTTGTAGCGAGGTTTAATGAAGTCCCAGCGTTAAAATTTCCAGCTATATAATAAGTCGCTTAAGGACTGGTCCCACGGAAAATTGTTAATTTTGTTCCCCTCAGCTCTGCCTCGGGAAACATTGAGATTCTCGAGAAACAAAATTAAGCGTTTCCCTCAGAGCCAGTCATTTAGCAATTAATGAACCAGGCTGAGTAGGATATGAAGAATTAAGCAGATCGAGGAGGGTGTTATCGGGCCGAGGTCGATAACACCCTCCGAGATCTGCTTAGTTCTTCATATCCTACGAAAGCCGAATTCATTAATTGCTTTATTATTCATTCAAAATAACACGCTTACCTGCATCATTAAGTTCAGTCTTCGATAGTGTACGTTTAGGTTTGTCCAGCTCCGCAAATATTCTCCAAATAGCAGATGTCGCCCTCCGAGTTGTCTTCTTGCTGTTTTTGTCATGTTTTAAGCTATTGTTTCGCCTAGTTCTTACTCTTGAAACGAGTGAAATGTCCGCCATTTATTTTTTTCACAACCAAAACAACTCAACCTCGTCCCCAGGTCTTCTCGATAACGGTGCTTTAACCTGTAGCGGGCTGTATTTTTGACGTAATTTCCTCGTTAAACACAAAATTCTTCCAAGTTTGGTCATCAGTGACTGGTTGGGGTGAATTATGCGTGTGCTTTTAGCCAATCAGGATTGGGGAAATATTTTGAATGAATAATAAGTGTACTTGATCTCTTTATCGTGGGGCAACCTCGTCCTCAGGGCTTTTCCCTGAAATAATGGGAAAAGCCCTGGGGACGAGGTTGATCGTGAGGATCTAGAGAAGGGGCCTGGGGTCCCGGAACAAGATTCTTTTTTTTAGATCACAAAACAATTGGTGGCCCAAGCGTAAAATGAGAGTTTGTATGGGAAATATAGAGTTCGAAACTTAGATGAAATAAATGAACTAAAAGCAATAAAAGTTATTAATAAAGTGTAAATATTGTTACTTGGTGTCGTTGACTTTGTTTTTACGACGTTTCAGTAATATACACTGTCAGGTCAAATGATCTAAAAGTACTCAAATCGCGCTGAAACTTCGTAAAAACAAAGACAACGACTCCAGGTAGCAATATTTACACTTTATAGATAACTTTTGCCTCTTTTAGGTCATTTATCTCATCTAAGTTTCATTTTCCATAAAAACTCTTTATTTCCCATACAAACTCTCATATTACGCTTGGACCACCTGTGATCAAAACCAAAGCCCGCGAGACTGAGGGCAGCGCTGAAGACGTGGTTGGAGGGCGGTGTATTCCGTTGGCAACAAGGGTTTCCGCCCTTATGGTGAAAAACAAACAAAAAAACAAGCAAACAAACAACCACAAGCCGAACGAAACGAAAACAAAAAAACGCGAAATAGAAAGAAGCGCGTCCTAACGGCTGTTATCTCCGCTTTGGAGATCGGCGCCCTAACGTTCAAAGTTAATATGGATCCTAACGAGTCGTTTATGCGCAGGTTATCTTATTAATCATTTTATGGACCTATTGCGGACCTATGAGCTAGTTGACAGTGAACTCAGGTAAAAATTGGAAGATATTGTGCAACGCAAATGATCGATTGATTTTTACATTCAGTCCGGCTGGTTTGAGTGTTCGGTGTCTGAATATCATTCTGGCCTCAAAACTGCGCCTCTCTGTTGCACTTCTGAAGTTAGAACGAATCACGCATACCAACATGTCACCGACGCTGTGACCAGGGGATGTAAAGAGGCGGCCTGTGTCAGGTAGTCGGGTGGAGCGTAAATGTGAACTTAGGTACCACTCTGAAACTATACTGATACGTATACCTATAACCCTATTCAATGTCCCAGCCTTCGAAGTCGATGGAGTTTAACGAGTAGTTTGTCCGAAGGTTATCACCAGTGTTGATTATTTTATGGACCAAATGCAAACCTATAAGCCAGTTGACAAGGAACTCGTGTTTCACTCTGAAATATACTGATGTGTCTTAAACCTTATTCAATGTCCCAAACATATGTAGCTTGATGTATGGAAACAATCGTTGATTCCGGGAGAGGAAGTCCACGTTCATTTGGGTCCTGATGCTATTGAAGATTTCAAGTCAGATCTAAAAAAAAGAAGTCTAAAGTTTGACACAATGATTGAAGACACGCAAGCACTGATTGATAACGAAGGCATGTGCTGTTCAGAAGGGGATAAAGATAGTTTTGACAGCTGTTATCATACAGTAAATGAGGTAAGGGCAAGAATTAATTGCATTCAAACCTTCTTAATGCTATGAGCAAAGGGACAAGAACCAGGAACCATATCAGCACTAAAGCGCACACTACCAACTCCGCGGTATGGCCAGTACCTTAGAAATGCGTACAACCATATCACCCGGACAGTGGCAGCCCGATGCACGGCTGTTCCGCCCGTGTCCACATTATAGCCCAGGTTTCCTTTTAGAGCTACAATCGGCGACAAAATTGTTGAGATATTGTACTCAAATAGGATAATTCCAGAGAGCAAAATAATCCACACCCCTCCCCTGTCCCCTCCATTCGAAGATGTTGTTCTCTTAAGGTAGCTCGAACAGCGGCACAACATTGCATGGAGGGGATGAAGTGCGGGGGGGGGGGGGAGAAAAAGCTATGTTTTCCCCTTTTGAAGTCAGGAAAACGTCAAAAAGCCCCTTTAGGGCGAAGTGTCTCATCTCATTTTGTCGCCGATTGTAGCTAGGGATGTATGAAATTTTGTGTCTTTGCGAAATCATAAGGACAGTCCGCGGAAAAAATGAAAGAACTCGGTACCTCATGAGGCCCAGTTCAAACGTCGAAGTTTCATGTACCGATCCTGATGCATAAATTACTAAAATCTATTTCACTGGTAAACATTGTAGACTGTTGTACATCGCGAAAATGAGTTGATTCCGACTAAAATTAAAGTTCGACGTCTGAATCAACCGTCAAACTTTTATCGTTTGGATCGACCCAAATTAAATAGCTAGTAAGTACGGGGCATGAAAAGTTCGACGTTTGAACTGAGGCTAACCGGCTAACTGAAAGATGTGTTTTTATTATCGGCTTCTGATCAAATGTTTTTTTTTTCAAACGTTACAAAATATATCATATGATCAAAACATAGCTAACCAGGGACACATTGATCAGTGCTTTAATTTATTTGTCATAATTTAGGTTAATCCATGTTCTAAAAGCTGAACTTGCTGTGAGAAACGTTGTAAGAATTTACTTGACTCGGTAGATATTTTCTCCCAAACCAGATCAACGATGAACTGTTTCGTTTGAGGAAAGAATACTCGGACTTGGTGAAGCTGGTAAACCTGGGAAAGTCTTACGAGAAGCAAGATATGTTAGGAATAGAGGTGAGATGTAGGCCGCAGCGAAAATGGAAACTCCGCTCCACCGATGAGCACATTCAAAAGATAAGATATCAAAAAGGAAAACTAAACGTCATTAAAAGTTTTAGACACCGTTTTCAGGGATGTAGGTAACTAGTACTGACATTTTTGTGTCACTTAAAAGATGTTTTAAATTCGCGTCAAAACCGTTCTAAAAATGAACTGGTCAGTGCAAATGCCGCGTGGCACAAGTACACGGAAGTTGTTTGCTTTGGATCACAGGTTCCTGTTTACAATTAAGCCAGGAATAGAGCTCACCAGAACTCAAACAACCTCCCCCTAGTTTGCTAGGTTTGAATTTACAATCATCTTCTTTCCTCAGATTAAACAAAACACACCCGATGCCCGTGAGCGAGGTTTAGTTTTTATAATGTGTGGAATTCACGCCAGAGAATGGATCAGTCCAGCGACTTGCATGTACATAGTACGTCAAGTAAGTAGATTCGAATGTACCTCGACAACTAGCTTTATTTTCATTTAAATCAAGTTGAGAGCCTCTTGATAATTCACTCGCTCATTCATTCACTCATTTACTCATTCATTGTGAGATTGCTTTGTCACAATGTAGTCGGAGAGGCATTAGAGATGGAACTTCTTCATTTAAAACCACCTTAATTCTGCTTTTCCTTTGGAACATTAGATTCTGGAATCCAAAGACAGTGATGAGGGAGTTGCAAACATGGTGAATTCATTTAACTGGTTTTTCCTGCCAGTTTTCAACGTGGATGGCTACAGGTTTACGCAAGAAGTAAGTAATACAGGGAAAATAATCAATAGCGATCCACGCGCATACTATGTTGTTGTTTGTTGGGGAAGGGAGATTTCCCGCATCTTCATTTTCACTTCGCTTTGTTCACAGATTTCTGCTAGTTTGGGTCAAGAAATTGAAAAGGCTCCTAATAGTCTTAAATAGCTACAGGACTTCAGTAGAGTTTGGTGTTAAGAGAAATAGCTAGAAATTTTAATTGGTGATGCCGACCTGAATACTTGGTTACCGCCAGATCGATGCTGAGAGTTTTGTTCATTTAATGGAAATTAAAAAATTTTGTTGCCAACAGATAGACCGTCTTTGGCGAAAAAATCGAAGGCCGATTGTCCTTACAGGCTCTGGTAAAGCAGTCGGCGTAGACTTAAACAGAAACTTTGCAACTAAAAATTGGGGTGAGTAGTCAATTCTCACTCTTTTTATTAACAACACTTAATTTTAACGGGTTTTCAGAAAGAAAAATTAGATTTCTATAGAGACCATTTATTTTCCTTAGACTACTTGCAGTTCCCCTTATCTCCTAAAATCCGACCGACTGATTACCCAAGGAAATGTTTTTCGTCGCTAACCGCTCAAACGTAATCGACCAATACTTGGGTATAGGTGATGAACCGCTGAGGGAATGAAATCCAGCCCCTGTTTAGGAAAAAAAATCCTAAAATACATACCCTGCATGTTTTGTCCAACAACCGTGCCTCAACTTTATTACCCTGTTTCGAACAAGAACAAAATGCACCCGGTCTTGTTTTAAAGTCATTTATTGGCGACTGCAGCAGAGCAAATTAACGTTATAGCAATTGTTAGTCATTCACGTTATAGACATTGACGGGGGAAGGCCCCGTCGGGTGTGTCTGGTGCTCTCCGCTTGCTTTGCTCGCCTGCAAAGCGAAAAAATAACGCCTGTTCTTCGGGCTAATATTTGAACCAATGCTTTATTTATAGGGCTGAATGAGTGCGTCTATAAAGCAAGTTGTGAAACTTATCCCGGAGATAAGCCGTTTACTGAGATTGAAACTCAAACCGTTGCCGGTTATCTTAAAAGCCGTGCTTCAGAATTAGTCTCCTTCTTTGATATTCACTCCTATTCACAGCTGTGGATGTCCCCTTGGGGGAATAAGAATGGGACGCCGGCTGAGTATAATCTAATGGTGAGTCGAAAGACTAATTATTTAACGAAAAAAAAAAAAAGTCATTTAAAGGCTCGCACCATGTGAGGATATCCCCTGGGCTTTGGAATCCGGAACTCAGCTAAAGAAATCCGGAATCCGGCCCCCTAACGATTGGAATCCGGAATCTATCTCTCAATGACAAGAGATCCAGAATCCAATTCATGGAATCCAAAAAAAAATTACTTTTTTGAGTGTTAATGTATTTAGCACGAAATTACTAAGTGGGGACACTATTGTTACGTTGTATTATTTATTGACGGGGCAAAGGAGGTATTGGAATTTGGTATGCTCAAGAAAAAGAAAGTCTGAGAATTTAACGAAGTTTTCACGTTAATTTGAAGTCAACAGCCAACTCATATCCGAAGCTAGTTATTTCGCAATCATTGCTTGACTTTTTGTTGTAAGTACAAATTCTCTAAAGCTCCATTTAAAACCCTTGAAAGTTGTTTTGGTAGTCAAAGTATGAAAATAAACAAACATAATTTTCGTTATTTTTAATGCCTTTTAATTCTGTTGACTGCATACAGAGACGTGTGATGAAATCTGGCACCGAAGCAATAAGGTCCACATCTGGGAAAGTGTTTAAATTCGGACCGACTTATCAAACAATATGTAAGTTAAAATTATACTGAAACTCAGTGCGTGTGTGAGTGCTAGTAAATACTAGTTATATAGTGACAGCTAGTACCTTTACTTTTATTGCTATCCCCAGTTTTTTTGAATGCACTGTATTAAAAATAATTTCCAAGTAGACCTCTATTTTTTTATTTTATTGGGAAATTTGCTTTAAAAGAGCGCACTTTGAATTCATTAACAATGTTGAACGATATCGTGTCAACGTGTTTTTAGTCGTTTGCAGATCCAGGGGGAGGACCGGGGGTTCCGGGAGTTCTGGGGGATCGGGGGGTCCAGGGGTCCGGGTCCCTAAATGCACCCATCAGTCTGGAAGAAATTTATAGCCTTTAAGTGACTGAGTGCACGGAAACTTAAGGCTCACAAGTTTACTAGCGAAAAAATTAGCTGAAAACGGGTGCAAATGATAAGCTGTAAACAGGTTGTATTAAAGTTCTAAGGGAATGGGTCTATATTTGGCCACAGAATAGAATAAAATAGCCGGGATTACAGACCGAATTGGGCAGGCTCGCTTCACTATAATTATTCTAAGCTCATCGCAATAAAGTCTCGATATTGCATTTTTCAGATCCTGCATATGGCATAACAATTGACTATGTGTACGACACGCTGGGTGTTACTCACTCGTATACAATAGAGCTAAGGCCATCTGATAAGGAAGATAATGGATTTATTCTACCGGCTTGTCAGATCATTGATAGTGGAAAAGAAATCATGGCTGCTTTCAAGGCTATCACCCCGATCATAGCAGAAAATCCCAAGAGAAAAGTCAAAAGAGACAGAAAACTCAGGTCACAATAAAGTGTTTTCATGTTTCGTCAAGTCCGGCTTCATTGGAAACCATTCCTGTCGCAGTCTCTGTTTCCCTTTTAACTGTTTTCTTAAGCCTGGTTTTCCTTAGCGACGGAGTCAAAATCAAAAGCACAGAGCTTTAAACCAGTCTTAGCTGGTTCCAGTCGTTCACCCAAGGCGAAAAGTACACAGAAGAAAAAAACGAGGGAGGCTGTGGCATTTAGCACCTCTCTCGACTACTGTATCTGAACAGTCTGAACGTCTCCACCATCTGAAGAGCCTGTGTAGCATGGCGCCGCACCGTTTTGTCAGTCGGGGTTTCACTGCCCTCGTCCGCCTTGGCTTATTTGCGCGCCCGACCAAAACCGCTATGTTACGCAGGCTACTAGGGAGCTTAAGCAAAGGCGTTTTTGAGAGACGGACGTCAACCGTAAGTAAGGCATTTTCCCTCTTAATATGCCTTGACAATATAAAATTTGTATTGTATAGCTTCTTTAATGTTATGGAGACGATTTGACTGAAAATAAGGGCAATACCATCGTCCAAAAATGAAAAAAGGCCACTTCCGATTGACGTGCGTTGCTCAAAAACGTCGTTGCTTGAACGACTGGAACCGGCTAAACTAGTCTAAAAAATACATATATGGAGGATTTTGGCTGGTTCATTTTTCCGCTTCTACTTGCGGCAGTGACCCCCTCCCCCACCCCCTCGTTGCTTTTCGTGCTTCCTTCTCTTGGTCCCGTCCCCACTACAGTGGAACCTCGATGTAACGAAGGGACATGGGACTGGCAAAATTTTTTCGCTATAACGAGGTTTCGTCATTTCGAGGTTCTTTTTCACATATTTTACTATTTCTGGAGTAAAGAAAACCATTCGTCATACCGAGGGCTTCGTTATATCGAGGTTCTACTGTACCCGAACGGTACAACTGCATTCTCAGCAAGTTTAGATCGTAAAAAACGCGGTCACAATATAAGCAGTGAAAAAATAGAAATGTTCTGATCCTTCGAACTTCGATATTGTCGAGCTTATGACTCCGTTTGGATACGACTCCTATTACAAATCCAATAAACTGACGTAGCTGCTGATCACGTGACTGAAAACGCTCCACGGATGGAAAAATTCAACTAGTATTTACTTATTAGTCTAGAGTACGTCTAGATTTGTATTCTTTTACTAATTTTTTTTTTTTTTTTTCTGTAAGGATATTTTCTCCTTTCTTGTACCCGTCTCTACTACCTTAAGCCAATTACGGACATCAAGCATTGTCGTGTTTTTAAAATTGAAAGCTTGAATAAAGCTATTATTCTTATTCTTATTATTATTGTTGTTGTTGTTGTTCTAGTACCCAGGTCCCGGTTCCTGAAAGACCGATTAGCGCTAATCCAGGATTAACATTTCATTTCGTTTTTGTATCTACCTTCCTGTTTATTGCTGAGAGTAACATTTAAGCAATACAAAAAGTTTTCCGTGTTTGCATAGCCTGATATAAACACGAGAGGGGTTGGGAGACGTCGAGACAGTTATTCAAACGAAAAAACGCAAAACTCTTTGTATGGCACTGACTAAAAGAAAAATTCTTACCAGTCGCAAAGTCTTGTCCACGAAGTCTTGCACGCGTAATCAGTTCTTCTTTTGCAGAAAGATGCTTTCCAAAATACGGATTTTTCTCGCTTAAAATGTCAGCTTAAGCGAGGAAAAATTGACACACCTTCTTGGTAATGATTTTCCAAGTTTCAGCCGACGAAGGAGTGGGTAAATAAACTAAACTTGTGGCGAGTTTTGAACTCGAAAACTTTTTCAAAATTCGTACTTGCGTGATGCAAAACATCTTGACGCCACAACCACGTGTACATCTGTTTACATACTCTCATGCAAACGCTTCTCTCGCCCAATCAGAACGCGCGTACTATCTTAGCTATTTTATAATTTGTGTTATCATTGCTGTATCTCGGAGTTAAGGCCCAACAGTATTTTGTAAGCTTGAGTTGCATGTTCACAGACAAGAAAACCTTGCTTAAAATTTGGCTTCATCCTGGGTTAAACTTAAACATCTTTCTAGGAACTGGCATGGGTAGAAAACTTGCGCTTTAGTTCTATTATTCTCTGGGAACAAGTCAGCCCATTACCGCCTGGATTTTCGGTGACGACTCTAGGGATGAAAAGAATTAGGGCTAATATCAAAAATTACGATCATGAAATTTCGTAACTGTTCTTGGTTTTAGGATCGAGGCTTTCTTTTCTCTTATTTTTTAAAATTAATAACGCCACTCAATAATGTCCAATTAAAACCTTACTTAAACTCTGAAGTTTTAAATTAAGTTTTCCATTAGAGGAGTAAACGACAAGACAGTCAAGAAAAAAGGTTATCGGACGTAATTTCAAGCCCCGGTTATCAGAAGTTAGTTTGTCACGGAACAGTTCTTAAACTGGATCTAAATTTATCATATCACTAGCTATGAAAATATCTAGACCTTGTGAGTTTAGGACCTCTAACATGCTCTACATTGTTGCGAGGAGTCTATAGAACCAATGATAATACTCTTTTAATTTGTTTAGTTCTAAGTTCTATGAAGAAAGTTTCAAGACCATCAACCGATAGTTCTAGCTCTCGTTCGATCTTGTCTTTTAATAAACCAAAGCTTTTCTTTTACACACTGTCGCCACCAGCATTTGACACTTCTTTGAAGCTATCCTTACAAGTCAGTCATTTTTTTTGGTTAATAAACTAAAATTTAAGGTAAGTCTTGTATTATTTGATTTAGGATCAAAGACAACTATTTGAAGGTTAAAAGAAGTAGTCCTACATTTGCACAGGAGTGCTAAACCAATTAAATTGCTAAAGTAAATTTCTAGCTTCAAGACCTCAGACCCTCAGTAGCCTAAGGTCTTTAACTCAGTAATTTAATATTTACTGATTAGCAATTTAGACAAAATTAAACATTTCAAACCGGCCAGGTTACCCGTCTTCGATCTGATTGAAATCCCTTTCAAAGGACTCATAAAGACTCTTGAATACAGGTAAATAACAAATGATAATGATACAGCTAATACAGTGTTCGGTTCCCTGTGTATTTGGTAGTGCACTAGTCGACCAAAGTTTTGAGATCATTTGAACACTGTTTGAATTTCGGCTCAATCGATCGTTGATAACTTATGGTCGCCGTTCGGTCTCCAGAAAGGGCTTTAAATTCTTCCAGGGCGGTTGCCATTAAATAGAAAAACGTTTTACGTAAACTACAAAAATTATACATAAAGAGAAAAAGGGAAAGCCAGGAAACTCACGCAGCCACCGCCGTGTTCACATATCAGTGATGATATCTAGACATACTTGCTTGATTTTATTAAAAATTCTCCATTGGTCGAAGAAAATGAGATACATAACAGAACAACAAATTATTCAGTGACTTCATCATTCCTGGTATGGTTTAGCCAATTTTAAAACAAAGGGTATGATGAAGATTAATTGGAAAGAAATCCATGTAATTTTGGCTGGCTATGAAAGCAATAGGATTAAAATCCTTCCAGATTGGAGTGGCCATATTAGTGTTTGTCGCCTTCCAGCATCAAAGTCACAGTGCACGACTTTATGACGGGTAAGAGTACGAATTATTAAATCCCAGTTAACGACTTAAAAACGTTACAACTCCCCACTAATTTTTTATGTCTTCTTTCCCCTAACGAATTAAATCGCGACTTGTTTTGTCACAAAAAAAGGAACCTTCTTTTTCAATAGGATCCACATTCAACGGACGCCCTACATTTAGCAGAGGCTACCGTCATTTAGCCTTCTAAAGGTTTCTGTATTAACTAACAAAACCTGTGTTTAGCAGGCACCACTGTTTTATAGAGGTTTCACCGTAGCTATACCAGTTTACGTTGTCCTTCACAAAGTTTGGAATATGCATCCACAGCTGCTTTCTCCCTGTTGCTTCTTCAGCGGTGATCTTCGACAAGACACTGAGTCCTGAACAGGTCAAAAAATAATGGCGTGTTCACCCGGCAGTACGTATTTTACTGCTCAATTTTTTAAAATTGATTGTCATAATTTATTTCAAGGATACGTTCCCTCTTCTTTTTGGAGTTAGGCGAGAAAACATCAGAGCAACACCAGAGCAAACGGAAAGGTCCCGCAAGAGAACGAGAATGATACACGATTCTCAGAAAAAACCTAAAAATATATGCTTCTTTCTGCGAGCTTCATTTGCGCAAATGTGTTTTAATTTGTAATTTAACAGATGACTATACGTTTTGCGACTATTTTAAGACACAAGGTTCTGCGAGTGATACCACAGAATGAGGACCAAGTAAGATCCTTGAGGGAACTACTGCAAAGACGAAATGATGTAAGTGCAAAAAATAGATCGAATTCAAGGCGGCGTTTGGGCTACTTTCGGGTCTGACGGTACAAATGTAGCTCATTCAGTGAGAAGGGCGCAGTTAAGAATAGCGTGATTTAGAAACAGGACGGGAACGTCAGTTGACGACGGGAAAGCGCGCGGAAAGGACTAAACACCCTTCCGGTGCTCAATTTGCCTCTCTGCCATTGGTCAAGCCAGTTGTTTGATTTGCACGCACCGTCGTCAAATGACGCTCCCGTTCTGTTGCTAAATCAGCCTAATAACCAACAAAACGCGTCGCGACGACGGTAACGTCTGAGTGGGAGGATATTAGAGAACCTAACTACTGATAAATGGCTCTTATCAGTTCTAAGGTCTGGGCAAATGAGGCTGTACACTTTTTCTATTAACATTACTCAGCCTATTCTACTCATCTGAATAATCGCTGGAAGGTGCAGCAGTTAACTGTTTGAAATCCCTTCAACTTAAAAAAAGGTACCCTTTAACACTGTCAAAAGAGGAAACAAATAAACAAAGCAAGATTTTCCCTCACGGACTCAACTCCTCCTTGGGGGTCAGCTAAGCGCTTTGACCACCGTAGTGACTAGTCCAAGCATGATGAAGTCACGGTTACTTTTTGGGAAGGTTCGTTGGTACTTACTTTGTGGATCAATTGCGGACCTACCCGGGAGTAAACAAGTACGCACGCTTGAACGACTAGAAAGATGGCATGGATCTTTAATTTTGAACTTTCTGGATCATGCAATAAATTTTTTATGACTCTATACCCTCTTGAATATTCCGATCTTTTGTAGGTAGATGTATGGAAAGACTCATTGATTCCCGGGGAGGAAGTTCACGTTGATTTGGGTCCCGATGCTATTAAAGATTTCAAAGCATATCTGACAGAAAGAAGTCTTGAATTTGACACAATGATTGAAGACACGCAAGCTCTGATTGACAACGAGGAAGTATGCTGTTCAGAAGTATATGAAGATAATTTTGACAAATGTTATCATACGTTGGATAAGGTAAGAGCAGAATTATAATTCACAGGTAAACCTTCTTAATAAGAACAGGGACAGGGCAAAATCTCTTCATCAGAGATGTCCTATTCAGAGAGGTGCAGATTGTAGAACGTTTTGTATTTTTGCTGCCAAAGGACTGCCCAGGATTGTTCGAAGGGGATTCTGCATCAGGTCTATGGGACCAAGACACCTATAACAGAGATGAGTCGGTATCATGAGGTCATTTTTGCGGATCCCTTTTGGTTTGTTTTACAACCCACACTTATAATCAATGATTCCCGGATAATTAATTACCAAGAATGCCCTTCTAAAAATGTTTATTTTTATGATTACACAGTGGAGTTCAAACACACAATTGTAATCTCCTCTAACACATAAAAATGAGCTGAACGAAGAAAATACTAATTTTTTGGTATTGAGTATTCACCCAGTTAAATTTTGTCTATGGTGTAAAAAGTTGAATTAAATGAAACGTCACGAGAATTCACTCGCTAAATAAAATGTTTCCTTTGTTGCCAGATCTATAATGAACTTTTTCGTCTCGCTGAAGAATACC
Organism: Porites rus; assembly: GCA_964035705.1. Taxonomy (NCBI): domain Eukaryota; kingdom Metazoa; phylum Cnidaria; class Anthozoa; order Scleractinia; family Poritidae; genus Porites; species Porites rus. The sequence continues at coordinate 1,436,725 of OZ038004.1, read as the reverse complement.
CTCACTTGGTGAAGCTGATAAACCTCGGCAAGTCGTACGAGCAACGAAACATGTTAGGGATAGAGGTGAGATCTTCGTAGGACGGAATCCACCAGGAAATTGAGTAATATCGACTCTCAGTAGACAAAAACCTTGTACCAGAATAATTTAAAGAATATTGCATTCTTTTTTATATTTTTTTAAGGCCTAAAGATGTAATTAGTCATTTGTAATAACACCAAAGAAAATTTCTCATGGGAATCCTAGAAAATGAATGTCAAATTTCACGAGAATTGTAAATCTCTGTAAATTTCATGTGAAAGATGTAATTTTGTGAAATTTGACATTTATTTTCTCGGGCTCCCATGAGAAATTTTCTTTGGTGTTATTACAGATGATTTATTACATCTTTAGGTCTTTAAAAATGTAAAAATAATATGTAATGCAATATGTTTAAAGTTATTCTGGTACGAGATTTTTGTCCACCGAAAATTACAATGGTGGATTCTGTCTTAATACCTGTAACTAGTTAAATTTATACCCTGTTTAAGGCGCGAGACCCTAAAAGCAATACCCTGTTCAGGGAGGGGCATATACCGTTTGGGCCAAATAACGAAATGCCCCCGCCCCCCACTCTGTCCTCCCCTCTGGGTGGACTGACTGACATCCCGTTCAGGATAAGTTGATTACAGTTAACACTCCTAGACTCAGAAAAATCGGTCTTGGCGGTTTGCAAGTTTTGTATTTATCTTCTTTTCTCAGATTAAGCAACAGAAACCTTTATCTCATGAGCGAGGATTAGTCTTTATAATTTGTGGAATTCACGCCAGGGAATGGATTAGCCCGGCGACATGCATGTACATATTACGTCAAGTAAGTAGGTCACAAAACTCCTCGTCGACAACGTGCTTTATTTTTGTTAAGAGCCAGTTTATCATTTTTCAATGAGTACAAGATCGCTATCATAAATAGGCGGAAGGGCTGTTCTATTATATTTTGGTAAATGACATCACAAGCCAGTTTTTTTAAGATCGTAGTCGCAAACCTGTTAACTTGTTAAAAATGATAGAGAGAGCTTTGCTTTGAGCCATGGCCTTTCCCACGACCGCATTTCCTTAGAGCAGAGATTCCATCCGCCTGTTCATTCATTCATTCATTCATTCATTCATTTATTCATTCATTCATTATTTGAGTATGCTTGATCACACCTTACATTGGTCGCATAAGCTCTATTAACGTACTCAGAATCCCATAGTAGAGGAAAAGAAGCTTTCAATTATAAACAGTAGTTACGTTTTTGCGTTATTCCTTTGAATATTAGCTTCTGGAATCCAAAGACAGCCATGATGAGGGAGTTTCAAACATGCTGAATACATTTGACTGGTTTTTCCTACCAGTTGTTAACGTGGATGGCTATAATTATACTCAAGAGGTAAGCAATGCATGCAGAGGCGGAATATCATTAGTGATCCGACCGAAAACTTGTTAGGGAGGGAAAATTTACATTCCCCCTTGCGTTCGCTTCATATTCTTTTTCTTGTCGAGAAATAAGAAAGTGTCTTGACAGTCAAGACAGTTTCTAGAGCTTTTTGTTGAGAGGAATTTTGTTTTTTGTTCGCGGCAACTTAATTTTAGGTTAACGCGGGACGTGTTTACGTTAGCGTTTTTCAAGACATTGACCTGAAAATTTTTTTTTTCATTTCCAACAGGTTGATCGACTTTGGAGAAAAAGTCGCAGACCAGTTCTGTCTCTAGGCTCTGTTAATGTAATTGGTGTGGACTTGAACAGAAACTTTCCGAATGAAAACTGGGGTGCGTATTCATTTCAGATCTGATTTTATTATCAAAATACTGAATTCACTTCGAAAAATTTACCTGAGAAACCAGACGAAAATTCGCAAAGCCACCGCTGTTTTCCCCGCGAAATGAGGTCTGACGATCGCGCGCAGAAATCCCATAGTGGTGACATTTCACCAACCAGATCTAGGCAGTGCTTTTTATTGGTTGAAGCAAATTTCCGGCACGGCACGAGCTGGCCACAGCCTCTCGGTATAGGCCATTATAGGGAATACTTTTACCCTGGCGACCATGCTGTTTCTAGTTTGGTTTTGTCTCAGTGTTATTTCAGGATTTTTTTGTTGTTAAGGTACAAAATCTAGTATTCAAATCTTAGTTGGTTTATTTATAGGGTTGAATGACTGCATCTATAAACCGAACTGTGAAACATACCCTGGGGGAGAACCATTGAGTGAGATTGAGACTCAAAACGTGGTGGCTTATCTTGCAAGATGTGCTCAACAATTAGTTTCTTTCTTTGATATCCACTCTTATTCACAACTGTGGCTGTCCCCTTGGGGAAGAAATCAAAGTTCACCACGTGGATATAGTCAAATGGTGAGTATGTCTTGCTAAGCAACGAATGCACTCCCACCTTAAAACGGAAGCGCCATAAATCTACTCGATGTTGCCAATAACAGTTTGTCGGAGAAAAAACTAACAAGAAACAGTTTGTTGGTAAAATTTCAACTGATGATGTCCCCTATATTTCAGAAGTCAACACCAATTGTTGCAATTGCTGATTGAATAAGCATTCTGATCTGATTTTCCTAATGTGTTTTCATTTCTTTTGACTCTCCATACAGAGACGTGTGATGGAGGTTGGCACAGAGGCAATAAGACACACATCTGGAAGAGTGTTTAAGTTCGGACCAATTTTTTCAACTTTATGTAAGGAAAAGCTAAAAGACTTTCAATGCTAGTCTGAAATGTCACACTTCCCCATCCTCTAACCCGTGGGAGGCGCGGGGGAGAGAGACTAGAGACCTTACGAAACCGCGACGACGACGGGAACGGGAACGGGAACGGGAACGTCAAAGATCAGTAGGTTTAATGAGCAAAACAACAACTCTGCACGAGCATCACGCTTTTTTATACATTTCTTTGCCTTCACTGCACAAATACGACGTGAAATGACTAAATTTTAAGTTTACTTGGGAACGGGAACGGCAAGGCGATATATTCTACCATCTTTGTCCGAACTTGAGGGCGTTCCCCTCTCTTCAGCTCCAGCCAAAATCCCCTTCTTTTAAGTAACAGGGTGAATTGGGAGAATCGCGAAAAAGTTTAAAATGATGCGAAGTCTGTTTTTCAGCGACGTTTTCACGGACGTCGCCGTTGTCGGATCGTAAGGTCCCTATACTCTCTGCTGCCCGCTCCCCTCTCTTGTTAGGGGGTGAAGACGTATGACATCTCAGACTAATTCAATACCGGCTTGTTTGTTTTGTACGTAAATATCCATACAGCCAATTGTTACTTCTGTCATCTTCATGCATTTTTAAACAAGCAGAAAAGTCATCATTACTTGCATCATCGGGCAAGTGTGCGCTACTCCAGCAATGATGAATGAGGGTTCTTTTTCCCTCTCTCATTCTCAAAACGAAAAAAAAAAAAAAGAAAAGAAACTCCTGCTCGCAGGCCACATCTTCAAGTGAGACTTGTTTGGGATAACTTTTTATCACCATTATTTATAATTACGAACAGAATTAGGGCTCACTTACTCCTTCATTTGATATGTAGATTTTACTAAGGTCAAAAGCAAAGCTCCCTTTAATAAATTTATAATTACTCCAAACAATAAACTTGTAACCATCACACCGGAAATCCACTTGGAGTTGAACGTGCGATCAGTTGAAAAACTAGTAACTTGTCAGCGGATAACTTAAAAATAACTTTTAACCTCAATGGGTCGACACCTGAGCCCGCAATAAAGTCACATGATACTGGTCAGCGGATATCCTGCTTTGACAGCTGTCAGTTGACCACAACATAGATGTTCATTATTAGGTTGCAGGCTATCACACTAGCTAGAAAATGTGAGATTTCACATTGGTTGCCTGTGGGACTACGTACATACGGTCACGTGACTATCAAGTTTCTCGGATGAATAGATAACCAAATTTTTTTGCTTTGGGGCTCCGATATCAAAGTAAAGTGTGATCTTTCTTTTTTCAGACCCTGTATATGGTGGTACAGTTGATTATGTGTATGACACTCTGGGTGTCACTCACTCGTATACTATAGAACTAAGGCCCCCAGCTGACGGGTTTTCGGGAAAAGGATTCATTCTGCCGGCTTGTCAGATCATTGAGAGTGGAAGAGAAATTATGGCTGCTTTCAAGGCTATCATCACTCCGCTCATGGCAGAAACTGTGAGAAAGGTCAAACGTAGAAGAAAACTTACGTCACAATAGAGCATTATCATGAGTCACATCATGACATTTTAAGGCCTCAAAATAAAACAAATAAATGACTTTTAAGTTATTTAAATTAATATTAAATTTTCAAAGAATTCATGAGTATAATTTTAAACATTGACATAACTGGCATCTACTGGTGATAAAAATGTTAATACCGTTTTTAAAAGCCTTTTGAAACACTGATAAAGTTAGTGTAGTAGGCTTTTTACTGAAAAATAACAAAACACAAGATATTTCTGTGTAGCAAAGGATTCGAAGGATATTAACCTCTGAGGGAGCCTATCAGCTGCCGGTTGGAAAGCAGCATATCATTGAAGTTGAGACTAATGGTTAAAGATATAAATAGTGGAGCCTCTCGAACTTCACCACTTTGGTGAATAATTGTTAAATAAACTTCACAATTTTGAGACTAATAACTGATATCATTTTGAGCTTTTAGCTTATGGTATTCTTCAATCCATGTAACATGAATTCTGTTTTACTTCTATCATGAGAATTTAGTTGCTGGTCAACTATGGTATCGCATACTGGCGTGATTTAATTTTGAACTTGTTAATGGGCAGTACCAATTTTCTAGATACGTAATTCAACTGAATAATTACAACAAATTATTCAGGGAATTCATTCAGTACTTCTAGTCTCAGTTGCCAAAGTAGCGGCCGGCAAGGACTTATCTGGAAAAAAAACCTATACATTTTTGCTTGCCATGAAATCAGAAGGATTAAGCGTATTCCAGTTTAGATTGGCCATATTAGCGACCATTACTATCATCTCCCTCTGTCAAAGTCACAGTAAACGGCTGTATCATGGGTAAGAGAAGTGATGAAGTATTGAAGACCATGCATTTAGCGCCAACTTAGTTCCAAGATCTTTTTCCTCCTTAACGATTTATATCGACGTATTTTTTCACATACAGTGAAGCCTGTTTTAAGCGGATCCATTATAAAACTAGAGACGTTCTGTATTTTACAGGCGAGAGCCGGCAGAGAGTGTGTCGTTTACTGAGTGTTTTCGAACATGAACTTGTATTTAACGGAAACTCTATTGAACAGACAAGGGTGGCTATCCGCTTAATACAAGTTTAAAGGGAGTTATATTCTCTGCAGGTTACGAATATATGTTGTTGCTATCTCTCCCTCATGCAGGTCCTTTTAATGATGATCTTCAACAAAGCAGTCATGAACCCAACCAATAAAAGGGAGTTTACCAATACTCCAATAATGATACTTGTTTTGCTGCTAAGAAGTTATTTGTATCATTACAGGGAATTATGATTGGAGTCGAAGTCACACCTGTGTTAGAGGAGATCCTAATATTGTACAGTCCCACAAAAGCAAAAATTCCTACAAAAATAATTTTTCCCCTTTTCATGCTGTTTTTTTCCCACAGGTTCCACATTATGTCATTAAAAATGCAACGTCTATTTAATCGAAAATCTGCCCTTAAAACGATAGCGAACGCCCTAAATCAGTCCCTTACTTACATTGGTATTAGAGTGAAAAGCATCCTTGAAATACATTCAGGATTAGCAATCTAACATTTGAAGGTATATTGAGCGGAGTTACAAACAGCAAATGAGATGGGAATCATTTCCTCTAAAAATTAAGCTTTAGTTTTTAGACTTAAAAAAGAGCAAGAAGAAGTGTTATCTTTGATTTCAGACAGTTCGTAAAGAATCTTAGTATATCCTCTTTTGAAGAAAATTTTTCTTGATCTCTTTCATAAAAAAAAAATTTTCTTCTTTCATACCCCTGGGTTGCTAAGGGCATTGGTATATTTTCTGCTCGCTTCTATCGGCTTATCATACATCCGACGACAAGTTGTGATGTCTACTGCATCTCTGAATGACAAATTATTCGTTTCTTAGATATTTTAAAAGTATTGAGGAAACGTTAAACTCGACTCTGGTTTCTGGATCATACTCTACGTGGGTATAAAAAAAAATTAGAAAAAAACGAGCCCCATCTCGCTGATGCAACTTCGATCAATATTACTTCAAAAGGTCACAATGTTGATTTTCGTAGTAATTAATTTTAATGCTACTTTTCCAAGTTTTTTTTTTTTTTTGGGGGGGGGGGGGGGGGGAGGTTGGTCGGGAAAAGCGCCTATGCACAACACCAAGGCGAACGGACAGGTCCCTCACTGGCACGAGGATAATACAAAGATTCTTAAATAAACCCTAAATATCTCAAGATATTCAGTGATACAAAGCGTTTTTTTGCCTTATCGTTTTGTAACTACGATACATGTCTTTTAAGACACAAGGTTTTACGAGTGCAACCACAGAATGAGGACCAAGTAAGATCTATGACAGAACTACTACAAAGCCGAAAGGATGTAAGTGCAAAACGTAGGGCGTTTTTTTTTGGTGTGTTTTGGCTTAAACAGTGCAAATGTATGGGAAGTTAAGAGCTCATTCAGTGAGAAGAGCGCAAACCGCCCTGCTTGGAAAAGACCGATAAAATAAAAAAAAGGTTCTGCTGAATTAGTATTAAAATAATGTGATCTCCTTATCAACAAACCCAGTTTGTTAATTGCATGCTCTCAACTATGGAGGTGTCGTCTATGCAGAGGTTATCTTCTTTTCTAGTTTAAATCGCTTAGTCTCTTCTACTCACCTAAATAGTCGCTGAAAGGTGGGCCACCCAAAATCTCCACAGCTTTAAATTAGTATTTACCCTTCTTTACATTGAAAGAATTAAGCAAAAAAACAAAGCGGGATTTTCCCCTCACCGTTTCTGGTTATCCTTAAATAACGGAGCTTTCATCACCGATATGGTTTGTCAAACTATATGCTGAAGTCACTTGTTCTTCAGTGCAAGTGGACTATAATGTTACATACTGTGTGGACACATTGCGGACCTATCTATTAGTACGCACGGTAGATAGATTTTGCAAGTGACATATACCCTCCTGAATATTTTGATCATATGTAGGTAGATGTATGGAAAGAATCTTTGATCCCGGGGGAGGAGTTTCATATTCATTTGAGTCCTGATGCTATTGAAGGTTTCAAGGCAGATCTAACAAAAAGAAGTCTTGCGTTTGAGATAATGATTGACGACGTACAAGCGCTGATAGACAAGGAGAGCTTGTGCTGTGCAAAAAGGGATGAAGATAATTTTGACAACTGTTATCATACAGTGGGTGAGGTACTGATCCAGTCAAACCTCCTTTAATTAACTCTGTAAGCCCCAGTATCAAAATACATTGATAAAATATCATAAAAACTAATCCTAAGCTAGTGATCATGTTCTTAATTCTCTTAACCGCCCTAACTGATTAAGCAATGAGCGTACTTTGGTAATAATGACTGCTGGAGCTGAAAGGGATGATACGAAAGCACAGGGACGGAGCGACTGTCTTCTGCACACAGAGTTGTTCGTATTGATTGTATGTATATGTATGTATCTTGGTGACCAAAAGACTGCCCCGGATTTAAAAGAAGTTTTGTATCTCAGAATGGGACCAAGACAGCTGTACCTAACAGAGACGTTTGGATCTGTTTTTGGTTAAATTGTTTTACAATCCTACCTCTAATCAAAAACTTAGTATCAAAAATGCTCCGATTAGAATCTTTCTATCTTATCGCCACACCTTAAACTTCAAAAACTCAATCACTGTAAGCTCCTCTAACACAGCAAAAAAACTGAGCAAAGCCACAGTGCTCAGTGCTTTGTCATACATGACTCTTCAGCTCATAATATAAAATTCAGTCCATGCTCTAAGAAAATAAACTCAAACAGATTTTATAAGAATTCACTCGACCCAATTTTTTTCCTTTCAATACCAGATCCATGGTGAACTGTTTCGTCTCAGGAAAGAATACCCAGACTTGGTGAAGTTAATAAACCTCGGCAAGTCTTATGAGAAACGAAATATGTTAGGGATACAGGTGAGTTCAGTGTGACCTTGGCTGTACTTATATTGAGCGGAAAGGCTAGTGGAATCCAGAAAATAACTCAAACAATTAATTCAATCTTGAGCAACAATTGCCCACTTGAGAAACTCAAGGGAGAATGGTTACAATCTTTGAGTACAGCGATTTCTGGCTAACAAGCATTAGTTATGATTGGTCGATGATATTCAAGACAACTATTAACCAATCACAAGTGACGCTTGTCCACTCAAAAAATCCCAGAAGTCGTCGCACCTGCGCCGTGTACCCATTCCCCTTGTAGGCAAGCCATTAGCTATTCACAAGCATCGGATCCCGGGGTTGTACTTAATGGTGGTCAGAGCATGAAGGAACAAGGGGCCGCTAAGGTAATGATAGCTACATGTAGCAGAAAATGGACCACGAACCTGTTTAGTATTTGCCACTTAATAAACGAGAAATAAATTGGGCCGACTCAACCTAGCAAAGACTCCTGTAATTAGGGACGGGGGAAACAAATTGGCCGTATAGCAGTCCGGCGCGTCACCAGTAACAATCCCAGGAGCATTTGCGGTGTTCTAGTCCTGTTCTCGTTTGTAAAGTGGCAAATAAACTGTTCATAGTCAACTCAGAAACAGAGCTCACCGGAACTCAAGCAACTCGACCTTGGTTTGCAAGTTTAGATTTATCTTCTTTTCTCAGATTAAACAAAAGACTCACAATGCTCGTGAGCGAGGTTTAGTCTTCATAGTTTGCGGAATTCACGCCAGAGAATGGATTAGTCCGGCTACGTGTATGTACATGTTACGTCAGGTAAGTAGACTAGAATATGCCTAATCTACTACTTAGCTTTATTTCTGAGTTATTGTGGATTTCCACTGTTGCGCACTGATTTTTACATGCGTACGCGCGTTAAATAGAGGTGATGTATGAAAGGCCTCTATTTTATTTTAACGCGTTTTTAACGCGCAAGAAAAAATAACGTGACAATGGAAATCCACCCTGAGATCAACTTGTGTAGAGTCACTTCGTCTTTTTTCTAAGATCGACAAGAACGCCACCACAGATGAAATTTGCATTGAGATCATTAGTCACAAATCTTTTAATTTGTTAGCAATGACATTCAAGCCCAAGAGCCAAGGAGCGTTGCTTGCCACCGTGATTACCTTGAATGAAGATCTTTCCTTCTATTTACCTATCCCTCCACCCGTTCATTAATCTATTCATTCATTCGTTTGTCCGTTCGTTCGTCCGTTCGTGGGCGTTCGTTCGTTCGTTCGCTGTTTGTCAGGCCTTCGGGCCATTTGTTCATTCCTTATTAGAGTTGCAGCTTTGCTTGATCACACTTTAGTCTCATAGGCTTTTACGTAAAATGTCATGTCAGAAGAAAAGGAGTCTTCAGTTATATTACAACTAGTACGTTTTTGCGTTTTTCCTTTGGATATTAGCTTCTGAAATCCACAGACAGTGATGAGGGAATAGCAAACATGCTCAATACGTTTAACTGGTTTTTCCTGCCGGTTTATAATGTAGATGGCTACAATTTTACAATGGAGGTAAGAAATACAACGAAGATGATAATAGCGATCTAAGTGCCTGCTAATTTTCTGATAAAGAAGGGAATTCCCCCATCTCACAGCCCTTGCTTCGCATTGTTCCTTTGCAGTTTGTTCTTGTCGAGCTATGAGAAAAGCCTCAAACAGTCTAGGAATTAGTAGAGCTTTGTGTCAAGAGCATTGAAGTTTGATTGGTGCTCGGGACAGGGACAGTCATGGGAAGTCTGGGTCGAGTTGTGCTGCTGAGGTCTTCAATCCTGACCCTGTTTAAGACAAAAATCGTCCATTTCGCAACGCTGTTTAAGACAAGAGAGTTTATTTCAAGATCCTATAGCTAATTCCTTTCTTTCCTATGCAGAATTAAGTACGCTTTTTAAACTAATATCATGGATTTAGATCAGGCTGTTTTGTTAGTACCACACGTGTAGACCGCTCACCGACATTCCCCACACCCCTTCAAAGTAGTCCAGTCCATGCAAAAAGAACCATGTACAAGACGCTAAAAGTTGAAATTACAAACCCTGATGAAATCTCCAAATCGCTGAAAAACATAACCTGATCAGCGGCACATACCCGTTTAGGCCATATAAGGGAGTGTTACTCCCCCCACCCCCCAGTTATCGCCAGGCTCTGTAATTTGAAAGTCTTCCTCAGTTCTTTGAACTCGAAAGATTTTGTTCCCAACAGGTGGACCGTCTTTGGCGAAAAAACCGCAGACCGATTCTGTTCACCAGCTCTGGTCCAATAGTTGGCGTGGACTTAAACAGGAACTTTCCAAATGAATACTGGGGTGCGCATTTTCACTTATTTCTGATCATTAAAAGAACTAAATTTAATGGGGTTAGAAAAGGCTGGCAATAAAGTTTTTTTAAGATCAGTTTTGTACTCTTAGACTGCTTGCAGTCCTCATTTGCTAGTATAATACCGTCTGATTATCAGGAGACCCAACCGAACGTTTTCGTATTAAACTTTTCGTATTTAACTGATTAAGCAGCAAGAGATTGGGAAGAGAACAACCGTTTCCCTTCTTTCCCTCCCTTGGGGCTAGAAATCATATCCCAATCATTCTTGTCCCAATTTCTTTCGGTGAGCTTTTTCAGCTAAGGACGGGTCTAGCCTCAGCTGCGTTATTAGTACAAGCCTTGTATGTCCGCCGTGTAAATGGGTCAAGGCTAAAAGTCATCTGGGTAGGAACTGGCCACTTCGTTATTCTCAAGAACTGCGGCGGAGATGAGCCTTAGACTAGACGCTGGGAATCTTTCTGACATGGCGTGGATTTTGCGAACTTTAACTCGGAATTACTTTCAATTAACACTCCGGGCCGTTGGCGTGCTGTTTGCAGTTTAATAAGTTCTTTCAATTCCATTTTTTTCTGGATTTTGTTGTTTTGTTGAGTTGTAAGTCAAGTATTCAAATTACTGTTATTTACAGGGTTGAATGAGTGCATCAGTGACCCGATTTGTGAAACATATCCTGGAGAGGAACCATTAAGCGAGATTGAGACTCGAAACGTAGTAGCTCATCTTAAAAGAAGTGCACCACAATTAATCTCCTTCTTCGACATACACTCTTATTCACAAGTTTGGTGTTCTCCTTGGTCGTCTAAAAATGGCACACCGCCTGATTATAGTCTAATGGTGAGTAGAAAGACTTAGAGGCTGTTATTTTGTGCTTGTTATCTTACGTGTACGTTCGAACTCTCTAAAATTGCTTATCCTAAACCAGTTTCCATCGGTGGTTAGAGAATGAAACTTTAACTAAGATTTCTTTTTCATTTTTCGGCTAATTCTTTTTCATTTCTCTTGACTCCACCACAGAGACGTGTGATGAAAGTTGGCACAGAGGCAATACGAAACACATCTGGAAGAGTGTTTGAGTTCGGAACAATTTATTCAACTATTTGTAAGTAATACTGAAAAACGGCAATGATAAAATTCAGCATTGTCGTTCAGACCTAGGTTAAAGAAAAAAAACAAATAACCAACAACAACAAAATAATGTTGAACGATGAAAATCAAGCTTTGTTCTACCCATTCAAGTTCATGCTCTCGGCAACATGATGTGTCAGTCGTGTAACATAGTTGCCTAACGAGTGCGGCATGTCGGATTTACATGTATAGGGGAAGGCTGAACATGTTGTTCTCATTTAATCGGACCTTTAAAAAAATTACTCTTATGGTGACAGACCGAACTGAGGTTCATTCAGTCCTACTGTGTTTCGTTAAAGTAAATTTTGACTTAGTAGTACTGAATTTTTCAGATGCTGCATATGGCGATACAGTGGATTACACATACGACGGGTTGGGTGTCACTCACACGTATACAATAGAACTAAGGCCATCTGAATCTGCGGATAATGGGGGCGAAAGTGGATTCATCCTGCCGGCTTGTCAGATCATTGACAGTGGAAGAGAAATCATGGCTGCTTTCAAGGCTATCACCCCGGTCATGGCAAAATCAGAGAGAAAGGTCAAACGAAAAAGAAAACTTACGTCACAACGTTCTACATGATGTTAAGACTCCCCGCCGTATTGGTAGCCCCCCACTCAGACATTCTGGGTCAGACGTGTTCCCGGCCCTACGAACGTCTGCGTGGGAGTCTACCATATTGCTGTACATACGCATTCCTGTGGGAGTTAAACTCCTTTCCTAAGGCTGGATTTCATCAGCGACAGATATGCTGTAAACCCGAGGGGTACTCCCTATAATGGCCCATAAGGCAGGAGAGGCTCCGCCAGAAAGGTGGACCTTTTTCAGCCTTCAAGGCCCAGTTGCTCGAAAGCCGATTAGCACTAACCCGAGGTTAATAATCTGGGTTTTCCTTTTCTTTTATTCGATATCATTTTCAGGATAATTTTCTCTATTCTTTTGAGACCATCAACTCATCATATTGTAGAAAAAAAATTTAACTGAATTTTCTTTTTAAACTGTCACTCGCGCTAGATTCAAATTTTGCACTAACCCTGGGTTATCTTAACCATGCTTTGTATAACTAGCCCCAGGTATATGAACGGGTGAGGATTTCACTGGTGGAGGTATATGAAAGTGTAAGGAAATCTGTCATTTCGGGCGTAAAAAAGGCCCAAAAGGGCTAACAGATGCATTTTATGGCTGTGAAAAAGTCGGGAAAACGTACTTGCTTTGTAGTTTACTGATATTTTAAAGAAAGAGCATGGAAAGTTGTGAACTACTTTAGGTATGTAAAACGGATACCATTTGTCAGTGGAAGGTATATGAAACAACGGCCGCAACTCAAGACGTGTTCCTTTACTCCACAAAAATGAACTCCATAATTAAGTATCAATCAAAACTCCGAACTTTCTGTGGCTCAAAATTTAGTGAAAATTCGTATAAGTAACCACAAACTCATGATGACACGGACAGATACAATCAAACTCCCCACAAAGATAGATTCTGCCCTATTTGTAACTCTGATATAATTGAAGACGGATTTCATTTTCTCTTGCATTGTCCAAAGAATTCAATTCCAAGGAAAAAAATTCTACAATCAAATCCAACAAAATTTTGCCGATTTTAATCAGCCATCTTGTACAGAATTAAAAATTAAACTGAAGAATTCACAGAATTTTTCTGTAAATTCACATTGGTTGAAATTTGTCTCATTATGTAATGATTTACGAAGAATTCGTTATCAAATCATGTGCCGCTGTGAAGGGTATATATAAATCAGAAACATCTGGGTCTAGAATAGGGTATCATTTTCAGGAAACTGATCAATTGGTTGAAGATTTTATCTAGACTAGGGAAACAGCTACTCTAGGATAGGGGGGGATTTGGGGAGTTTACTCTAGTATAGTCTAGGGTAGCAAAATTCAGCTGAACTAGCTCTGGTATAGGTTAAGGGTTCTAGGGTCCCAGCGGCACATCCCCACCCAGAAATTCCTGAAGTACCCCCCCGGGCTGATGACAGTTGATTGACCGTTATAATCATTGCATTGTATTATCATTAGTATAAATTGTAACTTTATCTTAAGGCTTTTGCAATAGTGTAACTACAACACCTATAGTCACGCAAATAAAGCTCATGTTGTTGTTGTTGTATGAAAGAGGTACCTTTCCCCTGAAAAATGGTGCTGATGAAACGGTAAGAGGTTGGACCTTGGGGCGGAGCCTTCCCGTATAAAACTTGTACTTTATTTTTGTTTCAATTAAGAAATTTTACAAGAACAATTCACTATTGAAACCATAATAAGGTACCCAGTAGCGCTATGTCAACAAGAGTCGAACAAGAGTGACGTGGCACGTCATAAACACGAGTGGAATGTGTACAAATGTGAGTTGTTTTTACGATCTAACAGTGATCTGAGAGCAAATCAGTAGCAGGTTTCATTTTGAACTTTTCAAGCCTTTTGCACATTGACATTACTGGGATGAATAATTCTGACGGTGAGTTTTTCCTACATTGTTCAGTGTTAGTTATTACCCGTAAATGTCGCGTGCGTCTCGCAAAACCGAGTTGTCAAGGTTCAACTGGTGGCTGACGTCTCTACGTACACCAGGTCGTTTTCTATTCAATGAAACTAAACTGGCTGAGGCTATGTTAGTCAAGACAAACTGTCAAGACCTCAGTCAAGACCTGAATCAAGCGGATTCCTTTTAGAAATAATGTACACCAGCCATAGAATTCGCTGGGTGTCCTCTTTTTAAAGGTTTTCCTTTATCCGTTCAAGCTGTTTGTACGATACAGGCCGCTGTTTTTGTCTTTGAAGGAACAATGAATGACTCGGATGGTAAGTTTTTACCAACACTGTTTGTCGTCTTAAAGCCTCTTTACTGAAAACAGGCGTCAGTGGAAAGTTTTAAAACCAAAGGAACTCCCAACGTTTCTTTGATTCATACTCCGAGTGACCGTCAGTCACAATCAAGGCTAAGTAATTGTTTATAACATATACACATTAAACCAATTATAGACGAAATTATGCAGAATTCCTCATTGCTTCAAATGTTACTACCGATGGAGCGTATAGTGTGTCGGAAAGAGTTAAGTTTTGGGTTTCTCGAGATCAGATATACGGTGTGCTCGACAGCTCGTCGTTGTTTTTTTTTTCTCCACAAATTAAGGGTGGAGAACACCTTAGAAAAACGGATACTGGAACAGTACTGCAATACAACATTAACATAACTTATGAAGAAGAAGGATGTTTCATTTACTGAGTACAAAATGCAAGGGAACAGGGCATAAATTTAAACCAACAGGCTGTTAGGCGTGCTCGACATTTTTCGGTCAAAGCCGGACCAGGCCGTATAAATCATTCGTTCCGGTTGGCAAATCACGTTTACAGCTTACGACCTAAAGTGCCTTTATCGTTCGGTTTTATCGCTGTAAGAACAAGATCTTTTAATTTGATTACTGGCCGGTAATGTCACACACCGTTGGCTCATACATTTAAAACAATACACCTAATAACTGAGGTGGTGCAATGAAACAAAGCCCTTCTATATAGAGCGGTTTTCATTTGAGTGTCGAAAAGTAATTGGTTTTGCACTTTCTACACGATGCAATTGGCTTAAAAGATTCGCGCCACCTTTTCATCCAATCAGAAGTAAAACCAAAGTCAATTGTGACGCGCTCGCATGCATTTTCCCGCGCTTTGCGTCAGCCACATGTAATTACTTCGAGTTTTGATTGGTTCAATGTATTGTCTGTGTCCTATGTGATTGGCCAGAGTAATTACTTTGGTTTTGGTTTTACGACACTCAACCGAAAACCACTCTATTAATCCTGTTTGTTCAAACTCTCAATTATTGTGTCGGTACTTTTATTTTTGACAGGAGCCGATTACTTCATTAGTAAAATCGCATTATT
The DNA here is from genome assembly GCA_964035705.1 of Porites rus. Classification (NCBI taxonomy): domain Eukaryota; kingdom Metazoa; phylum Cnidaria; class Anthozoa; order Scleractinia; family Poritidae; genus Porites; species Porites rus. The sequence goes on along the minus strand of OZ038004.1, from coordinate 1,421,230 downwards.
TTTAAGCTTCAGGCTTTCCAAAATGACAGAGGGCAAGTTGTTCACCTCACGGTTCTCATTAACAACCTGTCCTTCAATCATAAAAATAAAATACATGAAACTCACATGTTCAGATCTGTTCAGTCTGTGGACGAAATATTACGGGGCTAACCATTCAATTGAAACCTTTCCAGCGGTACTTTTGTACAGAAATATTGCTTCTCGGTATTTTACATATTATATTTAAAAAAAAAAAAGATTCCGGCAAAAATAGGCAATCGACTTTGGGTTCGTGCAAATACTAGATACGCTAGCTGACCTAACTAACAGTCGTAGTTTTTTTAAGTAAAAAAAAAAAAAAGATAAAAAGATTAGTCTAGAAATTGTCCAATAATCTCCGAACCACAAGTAGGTTATGATAGATCCTTGATCTTCTTTTGGCCCTTCTAAAACATTAACTAGCGCACTTTACGATAAATTATTGTTCATTGCTAATAAAATGTTACTAATGAATTGATAGAGCTGAAAACAACTGGCCATGGATCCTTTTTCCGTCCTCACATTATTTCTTGACTTTCTTGGCTAGTAACAACTCGCTACACTGTAAGAGAGGGGCCAGGGGATCCTTACCTCCCGCCTCTCGTGCCTTTCATTCCCGACTCCCCACTCCCCGCCCCTACACTTTTCTGGTTAAGCGATGTTGCGTGATTCCCCCACATTTCTCCCTCTTCCCCCAGTTTCCTCTCCCGTCTACCTTACCCCTCCCACCCCCCGTGTTTTCCCCCATTACACTTCTCTGCTGTTGTTGAAAACTGATATTGAACAGTGGCTAGACTTGTTACAAGTTTCACTCAGAAAAGCTGCAAAGTATAAGGCGGAAAGCCGAGCTTCGGATCAAAACACTTCGATCCAAGACGCAAGGGCACGTACCTGGTTCGTGCTAGTCAAAATTTTCAACTGTATTCAGTGTTTTTTGCTTTGATAATGCAGTTGTACCCTTCTTGCGCGCTTTCATAACTAAATACGAATCGGCCAAAAGTGAAAAATCACGTTTTTAATTGTTTACAGAGTACAGGAATCTTAATAATAATCTTCTTTTGATTTTCATTGTGACGAGGAGGCCTAAGACGAGGACGTTAACTGGGTTTCTCTTTGTAAACATGGCTGCCGCTGACCTATTAGTAACGTTGGTCGATATGCCATCTGCGATGGCAGTCCCTTATACGGGCATACAATGGCCGCCAAGTATTATGGGAAACATCACGTGCAAGGCCGTATACTTCGGTTTCTTTGTTGCCATAACAGCATCTATTTTAAGCCTTACACTCATGTCAGTGGATCGTTTCTTAGGAGTAGCCTATCCGCTCCGCCGGTTTCCACGATTTCGAAACGCACGACTCCTAAGCTTCATAATCTGGCTAAGTTCGATGATCTTTATGATCCCGGTGGCTATTTTGTGGAAGGTTACAGATCAATTTAAACCTGGGAAATTCCAGTGCTTTGCCTCTTTTGGGAATCTGCTCGGAGATTACAAAAACGATATAACATTTCTCTACACGTATCTTTTCTTTCTCAAATACTTGATTCCACTTTGCCTGATAACAGTACTTTATGGCCTCGTTTCTCGCAAACTTTGGCGGCATAATGTTCCAGGTGATCGCTTAGTTACAAGTGATTTCGACTCAAAACGTCGCCAGGGAACAAAGAAAATTGTGCGCACACTCGTCGTTGTCACCGCTGCCTTTGCAATTTGCTGGCTCCCAGCACAGTCTTACTATCTTATCTTAGCTTTTAATTTTGAACTTCATGATCGTCTTCCTCGATTTGTAATGTTCGTGTGCAACTGGTGTGGACATTCCAACAGTGCCGTCAATCCATGGCTCTACATGTTATTATCTAAAAAATTTCGTAGAGTCCTAAGTGACATGATGTATAAACTATATTTGAAAATTTACTTAACATTATCCCATCCTGATCCCAACAGGGAAACCTGCGTGTGAGTCACAAGTAAGTACCTTCCGGCCCTGTGTCCTAGCCAGCAAATACAGACGTCTCTCTTCGCTCCCCCTGTGGGGGGGGGGGGGGGGGTTGGGGCTCCGCATATGAAAGGGGTGGGGATGCTCGCCGGAAATTTTGAATTAAACCCCTAAGGAGACCGATCTGGGCGTGGCCCAAGCTTTTTTTGACCCCTAAAAGAGACCATGTTGAAATACAGACAATATACATATTTACATTTTTCGAGTGCGACCCTAAACGAGACCTTCACGGCTAAATATGATGGCGTTTTGCCCAAAACACCCTAAGTGAGACCAAAATCCGAAATTTACACCCCTAAGCTAGACGACGGGCATCCCCACCCCTTTCATATGCGGAGTCCCTCTCCCGGGTTCGTTCCTCGCCGCCAAAGACGTTTCGAATGAGAGAGGTCAACGATTCGGCCCCAAAAATTCCATAGTGATGAATTGAATCAATGTTTACATGATTAAGCTGGTAGTCATGGGGTTTCAGATGTAAAATTGTTCGAGTTTAAGTTTCTCTTGATCTATTATCGTTCTGCGAACGGGCAGCAGCAAAACTCATCAGTATTGAAGTTTTGGCGCCAAATCGCAGACGTCTCTTTCACGAAAGAGCAAGAACAGACGGTTGCATTCGCAGGCTTAAGTGGCGCTTTAGATTTAATTCGCGTCATGAGTTCTTGTAGTTTTTGTTGTACCTTCTTGTAGGCAATGTATTTCTTCATCTATAGATAGTTGCTCAATCATCAGCCACACAATTTTTCCAGTATTTTTTTTGAACGATGTTAATACTTACGTAAAGTTTATAAAATGGAGCGTCGTATCTCAGAGAGGATAACTAGTAAAAAGGAAATACCCATTCGCCAATAAGGCCCTTTGCAGCTAGCCATTCGCGACGGAGTTACAAAACGGTCGTGACTAGAATGGATACTCCAAAATCAGGTATCCGCTCGGAGACTGGAACTGAATAAAATTATTTTTCGGCAAATCGCTGCGACTCTTTACGACCTTGTTGTGTTGAAACACTAAGTATACAAAGACTGAAGAAGGCTAAGATGAGAATGGTTACTCCAAAATATGGATCAAAGCCTACATAGAGGTTAGTTGTTTTTCACGTTCTTTTTGTAAGAATTTAGTGCAAGGAGCAAACAATGTCTGTTTAATTACAGTACCACTACCGCGACTGCCGTGTATTAAAAGCTTATTCATAGCAAAGTATCTGTTTGGATAGCTCAGAATAAGGTGGATACTTCAGAATAAGAATGGCCAAAATATGGAAGTTTTGGCCATCTGGATTATTATTACTGAACTTCCCAATACAAACATGATTGTTACGTTTACAAAGAGGGTACAAATACAGTCAACCATTGTGTAATTATGGCTCAGTTAATTCGAAGCTTGCTTATAGGATAGCAGCCCGGTGTAGGGGTGGGGGGTTGGGAGGGGTACTCGACCAATATTTGGGTGTAGGTGAGCCGCTGAGGGTTTGAAACCCATACCCTGTTTAGGGTAACACCCTCAACTTTAGTACCGAGATAGAACAACTCCCTCAGATGGGGACAAGGTTATCAAGCACACCTGTCAACTTGTACTTATCTTATTTAGACACGGGTGCCAAGAACAATAACATTTATATTTATTCCAGTAAATGCTTTGGGTGATGACGTACTAAATATCTGCAAACATTTGCACTAAGACGAAATCGATCATGCATGAAACACCCTGTTTATAATTAGAACAGACTCGCACAAATCATGCACACTGTTTAGGACAGACTTGCAGGAAATTGTATACCCTGTTTAGGACAGACTTGTGCCAAACTATATACCCTGTTCAGCACAGAGAGGACAAAAACCATACCCTGTCCAGCGGCACATCCCCATGGAGGCCATATAAGGGAGTACCCCCCTCCCCCCCCAGGGATAGCAGACAGTTGTTGAATTTATGGTTCAACATAAACTATTTCTGTTTTCTTATATATTATGGTTGATTTTTTTTTTCACTTTTAAGTGGTAAGTTGCTGTTTAGTTTAGTGTGAGAAGAATGGGTACTTTATGAGATTATAAAAACCAAAGTGACCCTCACAACCTGTGGGATACTCGGGTCAACCTTTTGGTGCGCTGGGTATCTGGCACAATTAGCCAACCAGAACCCAAATCCTTTTACAGTCTTTTCTATGACCAAAAGGCCCAATGTTAGCTACTTTTGGCAAATGTAAACTATGTGATTCCAAGTTAGTCATTTTGTATTCCTGAATCTGCTGTGTGAACCTTTGTAATTTCCAGTCACATTGAAGGTGTTGAAAATGCAGCCCCTTTATTGTCCATCCTGTCATGAAATGTTGCCCCATCCACAGGTAGCCCAAACTCTGAAGGAGTTTGTTGGACTTTGAATTTATAAGAGAATGTATGACAATAAACAAAATACGTCCTAAATTCCATTTTTTGACAAAAATAGAAATGAGAATGACTTACCTTGTGTTTTTGTTTTGTTAAGCTAAAACGGCATGGATATACCCTACTTCAATAATTATTATTTATTTATCAGTATTTTAGTTATTCATTTTGATATTAGGCAGGTACCACAAGGAAATGATTTGGTTGTTCCTTTTTAATTTAGATGATAGATAACTTTGTAGGTGATAATTATTTGTAATGCACTGAACTGGGGGCCTTTCTCTGCTACCAAAAGAAAATCTTTAACTTTTAAAACAAAAGGGTCAAGGCTTCTTTGCTGAATCAAAGCACTGTATCGTGGAACACAGTGCTTTTTAGAATTACCGCCAAAGTAGCAGCTTTATTTCCTGAAAGAATGATTATAATGGAAGCTTTATTTAATGCATGGCTAATTTCAAATTTTCAGGTGACTTTCCACCCCAGGTATAGAGGGTACATAAAAGTACATTGTGGAAGTGGAGAAAGAGTAAGAGGAAAGTAAAACAGAGGAAAGAATTGTGGGAAAAGGAAGAAATGAAAAAATGGTTGTAGAATTGTAAACAAACAACTTTATTTTTATAAAAGTAATAAACAATTTTTTGTACACATTTTATCAAATTCTTAGAGTGGTTTGTTTGTGGTTTTGAGAATTTTATTAACCAAATGGTCAAGCTACCCAGACATGCAACTGAGCAGCCAACTGCTTGGCCTCAATGAAAATTTTTTTTTCCTGTTTTCTTTTTTCTTTTTTTTTTTTTCATTTTATTTGCTATTTCTCTTGAAGCCTTCTCCAATTTTCTTCATTTCTTTCTCCAACTGGTTTCTTTGTTCCTCACAAGCATTTGACTGCAACACCCTCCGGACCTCCAACTCCTCCTCCTGTTACAGCTGCAACATGGATATACGTTGTAGTTAATTTTTTATCTCAGTTAATTTTTATTTTTCCATTGTTTTTGGGTATGGTAATGTATGCTAATGATTTTGAAACAAAGGAAAAACAAAAATTACCTGAAATAAAAATATTAACTGCAACATATACCTGCATGATCATTTTTATTCCATTTTAAATTTATGATAAGCTCACCATACTGAGTGAAAAACAAAAAAATAGCCCATAACCAGCTTAATGCTGAAGGTCTTGTCTCATCAGGAGCTCAGAAGGCAATCAAGGAAATAGGTAATAGGTCACAGGGAGGGGAAGGAAAACACCTTCCCCCCCTCCTCCCTTGAGTGGAGGAAGGGGGAAGAAAAAGAAAAATAATTCATCCCAGGATCAACAGGATCTATTTCCACACTTTTCAACACCATGATGGTACCACTTGGCTGAGGACTGTTGTCAGAAAGTTCAGTGTGGAATAGGGTATGGAAGGCAGAGAGTTTTGGTGACAATAAGGCTCCTAGGATTTGAAAAAAACAAAAAACAAAATACAAGTGCAAAAAAGCAACTATAAATAATTTTGCAAAAATCATAATATTTAGGATAAATAATTTGAATTGATACTAGAGTTTCTTGTAAATGTAAAAAGATAGCAAGTGAATATGGGCGGGCTGGCAGAGGCCAGCAGTAGATCTAGGGAGGTCCCCGGCCCTCAATATTTCTAGATCAAATTGAGGACAACAGTGCCATGAAAATTCTTTTCTAGATTGAGCTCCTCCATACCTTAAGGTCTGAAAGAGTGGTTCCTTCCTGCCACCTTAAGGTCTGGTGAGAACCCCCCCCCCCCCCCCTGGCCCACCCCTCTTCTTATCTGAAGGTTCCGATCTGCCACTGTAGGCTCCAGGTCCTATATCAGAGCTATACAGAGACACTACACTAATACAATCTGCAGGACCATTTTTTTTTTGTAACTTGAGCATATGTCTGCCTGCGCTTGTAATAGTGATCACCAAGCTACAAGAAGTATGACCTGAAGTAAATTAGGGACCTGTCATTTATTAGAGGTGGGGCAGGGCTGGTGCAATTCTTTTTTCCCAAGTGAATTTTTTTTATGCCCTCCCCCAATTCCCTGCAGAAAAAAATGTAACCCTCCCCCTTGTATGGCCCAAAATAGTTATGACCCTCCCCACACTAAATTACCCTGTGATGAAGGGAGGCGCCAATACAACATTCAGGAACAGGTATCTAAGATCACCTCATGCATTGAAGCAATATTGAGCACAAACAAGCCTGGTGCTGCTGGAAAATTTTACACGACCGATTATGTTCTTGTCCCAGCTGATTAGTTAATATTGAGGGCGAACATTATGAAGCTCAGTGAGTTACTAGAGAACATATTAGATATGGATAGACGCATTAAAGCTCACCTTAACACCCTGTTTCACTCAAAGACTGGTAATTTTATACGAGGAGAAGAGTATTCTAAATCGTTTGATGAAGCTGTTATTACAAGGCTTGATGAAGCTAAAAAAAGAGTAAACAGTGAATTGAAATATCTTAATGAGAAACTTGATCAATGCAAAGACATGTTTCGCAGTGTGTTGCTGTTGAAAACCAAATCAAGAAAAAGACGAACATGTAGGGTTGTTGGGTAGTTCAGGTTGATCATTATGAAAGTTTAAAATGCTTACTGTGCAAGGGACTTGTTTGTTAAATAATATATTTTATTTGTTGATTTATTTTTATTTTAAGTGAACAGCAATGTTTGCTAAAAATGGTATGGCCCTCCCCAAAGCCCAGCTTAAATTTTTGCTGATCCTCCCCTTTTTGGCTACATAAAATTTAATGACCCTCCCCCCAATTGCACCAGCCCTCCCCCGCCTCTAATAAATGACAGGTCCCTTATGTTTTTTTTTTTTTTTTACTATTGTTAACACTTGGAATCAACTAACCCATAAAGATGGTTAACTGACCTTAACTGTATTTGTACCCTCTTTGTAAACGTAACAATCATGTTTGTATTGGGAAGTTCAGTAATAATAATCCAGATGACCAAAACTTCCATATTTTGGCCATTCTTATTCTGAAGTATCCACACCTTATTCTGAGCTATCCAAACAGATACTTTGCTATGAATAAGCTTTTAATACACGGCAGTCGCGGTAGTGGTACTGTAATTAAACAGACATTGTTTGCTCCTTGCACTAAATTCTTACAAAAAGAACGTGAAAAACAACTAACCTCTATGTAGGCTTTGATCCATATTTTGGAGTAACCATTCTCATCTTAGCCTTCTTCAGTCTTTGTATACTTAGTGTTTCAACACAACAAGGTCGTAAAGAGTCGGAGCGATTTGCCGAAAAATAATTTTATTCAGTTCCAGTCTCCGAGCGGATACCTGATTTTGGAGTATCCATTCTAGTCACGACCGTTACAAAACCGCCAAGTAGGAGAGAAGGAGACAAGGCAAGCAAGATGACAAGATGACCCTTTGTTTGTCTTGTCCTAGTGCTTCAATTGCTCTCCAGCATGGTGGTTTTGTACCACGTGAATTACTAGCTGCAAAGAGGCTACTAAAATGGTCCCCACGTTTCCCAAAAAACTAACCAAAACTTCAGTGGCAGAACCATGGCAAATGTCAGTTCTCTGAGCCCGCTGCCGTTGTCGCTGGGGGTATGAGTGAATAGTCGTAATTTAATTAATCCGGCCTACATTTACGGAAGGAAGGATTTCAAACCGGTGTAACTACCCTGGCAGGATCTCTAGACATGGCAAGTTCTGACAGAGCAGTTAACCTCATTATTTTTCAAAAGTCATTTGTCCATTCAAGACCTTCTTCTGATACGGTGAGTTTTTCCTGACACGTTTTTCAGTTTTTCACTCGTTCGCAGCCACATGTAGCTTGCGTCTCACGGAAAAGCGTACGAATCATGGTTCAGTTGGTGGGCATATACAGTATAGGGCTGACGTCACAGACCGCAACCAGACATGAATACAGAAAAAGATTTTTTGTACTAGTTTAAAAAATACAAAAATCATGAGAGAAATTCTATTCGCGTAACAAGAAATGCGACTTTCTTCAAATGAAATTTAACTTAACTGACGACATAATAGAGTACCCTGCATCCAGCGAAATCCTCTTAGAGGCGAACATTAGCCATGATCTGTAAGTGTCTGCATGATAGGCAAGGTTCCCATCCAAGTTAGTCGCTTGAAACAATGCCAAAATCACGTCGAATCCAAGCAAAGTGAGTGTTCCTTCGAGGTACAAGTTTAAATACTTGTACATTTTACTAAGGCATACCTATGGCCTATTATAAAAGATGGTCCAGTATATGAACTAACTTATACAGAATTCCCATGCTTTGTCCATTCAAATGGAAGCTCTTTGACGTTCTTAGTGTCACACTAAATTACGTTTAAGTTTCCTGAAAATTCTCTCTTCAGGGGTGAAGCGCAAAGGCTTGAGCTCAGTTATAGTTTTTGCAGATCTTATACGCGTTCTGCACCGTACAGCTTTCAATGTTTTCTATCGATGTCTTGATACGTTGTGTGTCATGACTTAACAACAAAAAACAGCAACAAAAACAACAAAATTAATTAAAAGAACATAGATACAGACGTGACAGAACTATTACGAAGCAGCATTTACGTATCTTATGGAGACGAAGTGAGGACAATCGCACAGGAACAGTAGGTTATTCCTCTTTAGTTATTTTAAGTAACAAAACTCAACAAGCATTTGAGCTAACGCTCTGGCATGGTAAGTGGTGTATCGAGGTGTACTACACTTCAAGGCAGAGGTGGTGGTAAGGTAATTTCATGACACTAAAACGTCATTCATACAGACCGCGTCGCATTTTCAATAGCCTTTGTACAGACTCCCGATTTTTCCTGAGGAGGGGAGGGGTTCGTACACAGCCTACATTTCAATTACTTCTCGGCTCCTGTATCTTGCACCGTTGATCCTAATTGGCCATTATATTCTGAGTTTGTGTGAGACTGGCTCGTCGTTTTGCGAATTGCATTATGGGACTCTTTTGAGGAAGCTATCGCTTCTTTCATGGGCTTTCACGAGGTTGGGCGGGAAACTGGGTTAAAACAGTCCCACCGTGCAATTCCCATTCTCGTCCCCAGAGCCTCCTGGGGGCCTGAGCAGGAGCACCATGAGGCTCTGGGGACACAGGATTTGAAGTCCTAGATTTTAGGATTTTAGGTCATTAGAAATGACCGGAAGTCCTAAAATTCTGTGTCCCCAGAGCTAGAGCCTCCTGGTCCTCGTGCTCAGGCCCCCAGGAGGCTCTGGAGACGAGAATGTGCAATTCCACATAACATGGACCCAGTCCCACGCGCAGCCTCGAAGTGGATCTTTTTGTAAATCTTTTTTACTCCACGATAAATCGACAAAAACGAGACGAGGCTTTGTGTAATAGAAGTCTGATCGGCGAAATAATTATTTTTTTTACCTTCTAAAGTCGACAAACGTTGATTCGTTCAAACACATTGCCCATTTTATTTACGTGCCTCAACAGGAAGGTGCCAGATATGTATTTTGAGGGTAAACAAAATTGCGGACAATATATGACTGTCGAATAAATTAAACATATTGAAAAAAGGATACGAGGCAATTTTAGTTGAGTGAGATTTAATTTAAACAAAGGAATAAAATCCTTTCAAAGAACTGTCTATAAGTTAAAGACAAAACAAAACACCTCCAATCTCGGTCGACAATGGTTTGAGACGTGACCTGCGGTTCTAATGGTTTGTGACGTGACCTGCGGTTCTAATTTTGTACGCTGGGCTGTGTTAAACACAGTTCGGTTATGTAACTTTAGGAGCCTCAAAAAGGGGAGAGGTATTTCAGAGCTGGATGAACAGTCACACCTGTAAACCTGGCAAGATACATCAATCATATCATAGTGGTTTAGAAGTTCAATTTGCCCTCGTCTTCCCATGGGTCACAGGTGCTGAATATACAATATCGCCAAAACGAGTTTCCACTCGTACCGAAGCGTGCCAATGTGCAAAGCGGGGATATAATTATCCCAAACATTTCATTCACGGTTCGCCCTATAATCGCAGAAATATTGTGTAATCGGTATCGTATGTTCAAGATCACCCGATCGGAGACATTGATGCAACAATGAATGTAACTCCTGACGGTAAGTGGTTCGCTATTTCAATGTGACGAGTTGCATCTGCAGTCGCACTTTGTTCAGCGAAAAAGTCGTTTACAGATCTTAATACATGGAAGCCATCATTAACTGATGTTACTTAGACCAATAATAAGTAATACAGTGAGGAGACTACAATGAAACATTTAATAACAATTTAAAGATAAGCTGACATTTAAACATGTTATGATTTAGATGATTTTTTTAACGGAGGCCTTGCTTGACTCGACTTGGGAGAAACCAGGTCAGCCTTCAAATCATTGTTATATATGGTCCACTTGCGAGTTGATTATTGAAGTTTTAAAATGTAAGGTTTCTTTACTTAGGATAACTAACATGCCTTTAACGCCATGAGATTTGAGATTCTTCAGGGAAACCACCAGCCATTTCCTTAGCAGCATGTTTTTTTTTTTTGCAATTTCGCCTTGAGGACTCAATCATACTTGACCCGAACTTGAAAGCCCATTTTACTCACGCTAGAAACATGAAGAATAAATTTATGTTTATTTACACTGACGATGTTGGTGTTAGTGTCCTAATTTTTGGAAATTCCGATTTTTAAACTCCATTGGCTTTTGAATTTATGATCAGTTTAATCATATTTCCAGTTACTGCAAAACATTTTTCTTCACAGACCCTTAAATAATGGCACCTTCAACAGGAATTATTTGCAAAACCACTTGCGAAGACCTTGGAAGGTCTCATTTATTCATTTATTTTGTTTGAATTTTTCGTATCGTCTCAACTTTTTCCTTTTGTAACCTTGGAGACATTAGGGACCTTAAGCAACGACGACGACAACGGCAGTGAAAACGTCGCTAAAAATACGAATTTGCGGTCTTTCAAACTTAATCGCGTCTATTTGGATCCGTTCAATATGTCAAATGCAGGCGACTTTTCCTGGAGTTGAATTCTTAACGCTTTTATTCAAGTTCAAAAAGAGGAAGGAAAATTCGTCGTCGTATGGCCACGTCCTCAGAAAACGTCAAATTAGGACATGTCGTAGTCGTGCTAAAAAGCGTGATGCACGTGCATTAAACCTATTGCTTTTTGAAGTTGTCGTATTATTATGTAGTTCTAACTCTGAGTCTCAGGTGAACAAAAAGTAGGTCAGCGATGTTTTAATACATGTTTTCTTAGTCAATAAAAGCCGAAAGCCAGTGGTGTCAGTGGCATGTAATCAAATGAAACCGCTTTAGCGGTATATTAGATGTGTTTATTCATAATCGACCTCCATTAATTCACAGTCGGAAGATTGTAAAATTTTGAATTTTCACTTTCTTGCTTTATTGACACTTTCGTGGATGGCCAAATTTTGTGAGTTTCTTTATTTTGGGCCCTGCACTACGTGTAGAGGTGTATTTTCGATTCGTACCTTACACATAATATTAGTATAAGTAATAGCATGATTTATAGTGATATTTGGCATAAATACCGCGAATGATATTTCGAAATTGTTATACATAATTTCACGAGTCGTTAGGCGAGTGAAATTTGAGACAATTCGGAAATATCTCGAGTGGTACTTATGCCAAATATCACGAACAAATCATGCTATTATTTTTTTATACTACTACCCGCAAAAGGGTTGTAATTTTCACATGTAGGTATGTCAAATAAAGCTGAAATACCACTGCTCTAAGCCAATCAAATTGCAGTAATTTCTTATGTAGTAGTATAAGGTATTTAATCACCTCAACTGTTAAAATTTTTCGGGTAAAATTTCCTTGGAGGGAGTGATGGACGACTGATTTATTTTACCGTGTTTGTATATGTATGACGGTTTCTCATACTTTCCAAATATTTGTCCATTTTCCTATTGTACCTGTATGTACTTCATTGTTACTAAACACCTGCCTGCAATGGTCTTCCGTTGAACTTCTACGAACTGGAATGATTTTGAAGATAACTCTTTTGTTTTTCGTTTTTAAAAGCTTTTGTTTTAGAACTCAAGGGGCCGCCGGGGCATGCAATCAGACGTAGAAAGTTAATATAGTTATCCTTCATCGGAATATTTGCCTCTAATTTGTCAGTTCGCTAAGTGACTGATAATTGTGCTTAAGGTAACAGACGTTTGGATTGTAAGGAAACATAATCATAATCAGGTTTTTACCGGAAAAGTTTTTCCAGTTTTAAATTTTTCGTTAAAAAAAAAAGGCCATGTCGCTCTTAGCCTCTGTTTCATAGCGAGGCTAAGTTGGAAGCCATTGGCAATTTTCACTAGAAAGGTTTTGCACTTAGCTACTGGCGCTTCTGGTTATTTACTATCGATAGGTGACGTCAGCATGAGTATCGCTATACTAGAAATACGTGTATCGCAGAACCTCGCGAAGCTCGGGGGCGGGGGGGGGGGGAAGCCCATAAGGGTTGGGAGGACAGGAGAGAAATGAATATTTTTATCGCTTTATTGCCCCGGTAGGGTTCTGGCCCAGAGGCCGGAACCCAAGGAGGCACCTGAAATTCCTTCACGTAAAAAAGTATCGTTTTTTCGTTGTATTGGGTATACCAAATCTTCTCGATTTGAAAAAACTAGGCGCGCAAGATGGTCCCAGTTGATTTTTCAGCATGTACGCATAGCGGTCTTGGGTAATTCTGATTCAGCAAGCGCGCAAGGTGGTATTAGGAAATTCTAACCTGCGTGACAAATTTCAGTTGTTTGCCCCCCTCCCCCTGGAAAACCACGAGACATTGCGTTTTATCCAATCAGTCCTTAAGCGCGTGCAAAGAAGGCGGGTATCGTGAATAAGATCTACTTGAAGATATTATAAAAATTATTAAATCATCATTTCATCATTCAATTCCCTCCACAGACAACTCCAGTTCGACACAGGATGGTGACCTGACCATGACTGACTTGCAAAGGACGGTGATCACGACTCTGTATTCCATAACAATAATGGTAGCTTTAACAGGAAATATACTTATTATTTTCATCGTGTCAAAGAGGCCCGAAACAAGATCACTAACGGGTTTCCTATTTGTCAATATGGCTGCAGCCGATCTTCTGGTAACAGTGCTTGTCATGCCAATATCCGTTACAATCTCTTATACTAAAATGAAATGGCTGTCGGGAGTTATGGGAGAAATAACGTGCAAAGTCGTATTCTACAGCTTTTTTGTGTCCATATCAGCATCCATTTTTAGTCTGACATTCTTGGCAGTGGCTCGCTATTCTGGAGTAGTCTTACCTTTTCATCGTTTTCCCCGACTTCGAAACGTGAAATTTGTGATTGCAGTGATCTGGTTGGTGTCCATGATTCTAATGATCCCAGCTGCAATTGTGTACAAGATTTACAAAGGTAACGGAGAAGTGCAATGTACACCGGTCCTCGGTTTTGAAGATCTGTTTGGACATTTTCAAAAGGGTGTGACGTTCTTTTACACATATCTGTTCCTTCTGATCTACTTCATTCCACTTCTTCTCATATCACTGCTTTATGGCCTGGTTTCTCGAAAATTGTGGCTCACAAAGATGCAATATAGATTATCAAGTGGCCAGGATATAGCAAAACGCCGCAAGGCGTCAAAGAAGATAGTGCGCACACTCGTTATAGTCACCGCTGCCTTCGCAGCCTGCTGGCTCCCAGCACAGGCCTACCATCTTATTTGGGCGTTTAACCTCAACCTTCATTTTTCTCTTCCTCAGTATGTGATGTACGTTTGTCTATGGTTTGGCCACGCCAACAGTGCATTAAATCCATGGCTTTATATGTTATTGACTGAGAAATTCCGTACGGCCCTTCGTGACGTAGTGCGCGGAAGATATTGTGGTTATCAAAGCAAGTGTAAATCTTATACGGTTAGAGAGAATATCGCAATGAGGCGACTTATCCCAAAATTTCATAATAATGAACAACAAAACGTCAATGAGTTAGAACCAGAATAGAATACTGTTATTAAATTAATAAAATTAACAGGGGTAGGGTCAGATATCTAAGGTCCGGTTCAAACGCCGCATTTCACACCCAGTCGTAATGCTAACGTGCAAAGGCTATTGTAACATCTGTAAACCTGAAGAAGGCTGGTATGGTCGGCCGAAATATTGTTCTAAAAAAGCAATACACATTGTTATCAGCTTTACAGTAGCTAGTAGTCTTTAGACTTCTTGTTTATTGTTCTTAATATTTTAGCTGATTAGATCTCTTTTCTAGAGATCCAACGTTGGCAACCAAAAGGATCTGCGCCACGGTTTTTGCAGTTAATTTTTTTTAAACATAACTTAGCTAGTCTATTGCGCTTGTGCTTATTTGCATTAGATTCGGCACATGTGAAAGTTCCTCGGCCTAAGGCCTTATTTCCCGGCGGGGGGTACTCTTGGGAATTCTTGGTGGGAGTATGCCGACCGGTTCTCCAAATCCTGACCCTATCTCAGACCAAAAAATTTCATTTTTCACACGTGTTTTCAGACCTGGTCTCTAAGAAATTATGTCATCGTTAGTTAGATTAGAACGCCAAATAAAAGATTTCCTAAAATCCACTTCGAATTCGTATATTACTTTTTCTTTCTCAGTATTCATTTGGAACTGAAACGACAAACACGTTCATAGGCAGTAGTTCCCTCGAAAACCAAACCGTATTTCAGACCAAAATGGGCAAATAACTGAAGTCTGTACCCGTTTTCAGACCAATACGACGCAGGGGGTACATGCCTATATGGCTTATATTCAGCTTTCGGTACTAGTGGGCTATAACAAGTAGCCTAGTAGTAGCTCAACCAATCAGAACGCAGCATTGATAATAGACCACTAGTTGGATTTTACTAAGAGGGAGTACCCCCGGGCCTTATTTATACTAACATAACACCTCTAATAGACCCTTCCACGGTTTTTTCATTGGTGAAGACCAGTTAGCGAATCGGGTGGTGCTGGGGCACGAACTTGCCCCCCTACCCCCGCCCCCTGCGGAGCCAAATCTTCGCTAGTTTTCAACATGTAATTCACTATCCTTATCATGTGCGTCATTTAGTCCCGCATCTCCCTTTTAAACAATTTTTTAATGCGATATCCATCTATATGATATTTTCAGTAACTTCTGTAAACCTGAAGAAGGCTCGGTTGGCATGCCTAGCCGAAATATTGTTCTTAAAAAGCAATACACGTTGTTATGATCAGCTTTGCAGTAGTCTTTCGACTTCTCGTTTTTTGTTCTTAATATTTTAGCTTGATTAGATCTCTTTTAGATCTCTATGATCCAACGTTGACAACAAGCAGGATCTTTGTCCACTGTTTTTGCTAATTTCTTTATCATTGTGAAAATGAGTTATACTTGCATGAGAGTAAAAAAAAAACATGAGGCAACTCAAAAATGGCTTAGGAACCATTCGATTATGTCTTATTGAGCGCCATAATTGGCATGTTCTAACTGTCGTCGCGGAAAGATTCTCTTGAAAACGTCCCAATGTACGTTGACAGCTGAATCTCCGATTTTTGTAGGCATGACATTCCGTCTTGATCCTTGACGAATTTTCCTAAATGTCGATGCGCTTTCCAGCTACATAAATGGAGTTATTTTAATTCCGACTATATCTGAGTCCTCTTCTAATATTGAAATAATTCTTAACGACCGGAGTCAGTAAACAACAACAAGAATAGCGGAAAAAGATTTCTGTTGCTCGAATTTTCACCAATTTGCACTGTACAGAATAGCGGCAATATGTAAAAATTGACAGCTTCTGTGACTATCGCTTGAAAACCTCTTCCTTATTTAAACAGAAGAATTCAACAAATTCTTATTAACACCAAGGCTCCAATAGTGTGTTCTATTTATTTACAGACTGAGTCGCTGTCATGATCACTTCGCGTAAGTCAAACCAATATTAATAGACTGAGTAAACTCGTAAATGTTACACGAACCGAACTAAAACCGAAATATACCCCCTTAACTGATATAAATTTTTTAAGAAAGCCGTACTTTATTTGGTCGTCTCGTTAATTAAATTTGGTTTTTGCATTTTTTGAAGCCGGCACAAAGTTGGTGTTTCTAGAAACGCCTGAAATAACAGACGTTATTATAAGGGAAATATACATCACGTAATTAATAAAATGAATGCGCTTTTTAGACTAACACATTACGTGTATTTTAACGCTATAATTGAGAAAGACTGTGCTAGGGAAATTCTTGCATTTGGTTGAAGAGGTATCCGAAAAGAGGATCTTGAACCTGAATATAAGTATGTGAAATTGATTGATGTTATATATAGTAGAAAGAGGGGCGGCTGCTTGAACTTTCCTAATCATCTAAGGTTACAGGTTTTCCATGGGTTTTCGGTTGACCTATAATTTAGCTTTGCCAGGTGTTTTCTGCAGATTTCACACTGTTATTAATCTTTTTTTTTTAAACCAGGACCCCGAAATTTTACTTCCTTTCATGTTGAATTATATGACTATATTGGCGGAAAGGCCATGAAAATCTCTTCTTTAAGATTTAATTATTTTGTTGAAACATTGAAATTTTTGGCAGCTTCAAGCACAGGCCTGAATTGAAGGAGTCTCGTATCTAGAAGTTTTCATGTCTTTCAATATGACTCGGTTCATCAGCAAGTGACACAAGACTGATAAAACTGAAGTTAAAAGCAATATCGGCTCAGCGAGGTTAAACTAATGTCGATAAAACTTGGCTTACATATCAAACTAACGCTGATAGCTTGGGGAGTCCTTTCATTCATATCCATAAATGGAAGTTGGGAAATTAAAAAAACAATTTCTATAATTTTTCTCCGTCTTGTTCAGCAAAATTCTGTTATAGGTCGCGGTAGACTGCACGCCGAACTAACTTTAAAAAAATAGTAGCATAACCTTTTCTAAAACTTGGAAAAATCTCGATTTCGAAAGGCATGCGTCATCGTTCGGGATGGCATTAATTATCACCCCATTAAAGGGGCCGCAGTTTTCAATAAACGGTGTAGGTGTTTATTCCAGAAAAAGCGTGTGATTAGCATAAACACCAAGGAATCGAAGCGAATGAACGTTCTTTATCTCGAAAAACCGCGCTGCGAGAAGAAAAAAACATCTTATGGCCTTTCACCAGCGAGAAAATTGATTTTAGCAAAAGCACCCATTGATGGTAATGTATCTTTATCCTCCCCCTTGATTTGATCAAATTTCTGTCTTTTTAATCAGTTAATATGCAAAAATAGCAATCCGGGGTTAACATTTGCTAGATTCGATGTCAAAAATAACTAGAAAATGGTAAGAATGTGAGTCCACGTTATTTAGTTCTCTTCTGAGAGAATTCCTGTTAGATTTTTTTTGCAGAATATCAAATGACCTCATTCAGATGTAATTTCTAGTAGGGGAAACCAAAATCTTTTTGCTATCGTAATTGAGAGAAAGGTGTTTCTTTGGTTTTAGAACTATTAATATTTTTCTCAAGAAAAACTAAGAGCGCAATAACTTTCCTATAAGGGCCATATTTTCTTCTTCCTTGTTGATTTACCCTTCTAGCTTTTTATACTAAAATAATCCTCTGCTTATCCTAGAATTAAAAATTATTTTCTTTTGATGTTACAAAAAGTCGGAGAGA
Organism: Porites rus; assembly: GCA_964035705.1. Taxonomy (NCBI): domain Eukaryota; kingdom Metazoa; phylum Cnidaria; class Anthozoa; order Scleractinia; family Poritidae; genus Porites; species Porites rus. Next base: position 1,403,229 of record OZ038004.1, on the reverse strand, counting down.
TTAAAATCTTAGCCGCCAATTAGCAGTTCTTTTGTTACACTGCTATTCTTGCCTTTATACAGTCTGGCCGTAGGTGTTTTAGTGGTGTATAGCATTCTAATGGTTTGTTTCTAGTTCATGAAAGGAACAAATAAGCCAAGACCTCTATTATACACAAACAAAAACAATGAGATGTCAAGATCGCCAATGCAATGATCTTCTACTACCAAAACATTGTGCACGAATTTCAATCATATCAATTCATCTTAACATAAGCGCCCCGCCGGTGCATGAAAATGTTTACTTCAATGAAAGGAAGGCTAAGTAAAATAATTACTTTTTATTTGTCTTTCGAAGAGTACTTTATTGGTACTTAATTTTGCGGGTCTTATATTTCGTGTTTTTCGCGATTTTAAAAAATTCGCGAAATTAAAGACCGCCGAATTTAAATCCGCGCGAAATTTACCAGCCCATATAGACAATTCAAAGCACGGAAAAATTTATCAACATTGTAATAGCAACAACATACACAGTATAGTATTATGTATTGACAAATACACAAGTTGTTAGCTGCTTTTACTGGTACGTTCCCTTTTGTATCTTTCGTGGTGAAATAACGTTAATTTGCAAAGATTTCACACTTTGCTTGCTCCAGTTTATCAAGAAATTTTGATAAGTTCAGACTTTAATTTGAAAGATGAAATGAAGTTGAGAACTCCCTTTTTCATGTTTGCCTGTTGAAATCGTGAAAATAAAACCCTGCAAAATTCTGTCTCGCCAAAATCGCGAAATTACAGTACCCCCATAAGGTATTTTGTGTGAAGTTAACGTATAATGAATGCAGGTGTCATCAAGCGACCAAATATATATGCCAACTGTCGATTGAAGATGACCTCCACAGTTCATAAAACATTGAAAGATAAATAAAAATTTAAAAATATTAGTAGTATGCAAGACAGTCTTGGATTCTGGATTCCGCGCCGTGGATTCCGTGATATTCTTTGTCAGTGGAAATTGGATTCCAGATTCCAATCGTTAGGGGGATTGTCGATTCCTTACGCTGTATTCCAGATTCCAAACCCAGGACGCCGGATTTGCCGGATTCCGGATTCCACAAGCAAATTCCGGAATCCGGGAAATTGAATTTGCTGGATTCCGGAATCCGGATGATTCCCTCTTGCACGGGGCGACAAGACGACTGGGAAATATACAACAAGAATAGTGATAGTTCATGTTTGAATACTCTGGAACGCTTTTCTGTCAAGAACGCGATGTGACCTTGCTCTCTAACTCTCTAGCCTAAGAAAACAGCCGACATTTGGCGACGCTACCACTAGTTTCCCCGCGAAATGACGTCTCAGAGACGAGCGCAGAAATTCCATACTGATGACGCGATGCGACCCCGTACACTACCCAGATCTGGTCTTGTCGCGAGGTAAATTTCCTTTAGCCAGTCAGAAACATTACCCAGATCTGGGTAGTGACAAGTCATCAGTATTGTATTTCTGCGCTCGTTCCTCAGACGTCATTTCGCGGTGGTAGCGTTGCAAAATGTCGGCAGTTTAATTTCTTAGGCTAGTCCTGTTGGTAAGTCAAGATATTCATGCACCTTTTTTACTTAATGACATGACATAAACGTAATGTGGCAGTTCTGATGAAGTACTAACATGATCGATGTCGTTTGTTAAAATTCCAGTGATGAAGGAACTACAAAGAACGTTCTTCTATCTCTCAGTTGTTTTGGAGACGGTCAGTGAAATGCTTTGCCTTGGCAGCGAGTTTGTGATGATTCACAGACAAGACCGTATGCGTTCGGCAGTGTTCCACAAAGTAAAGGAGGGTATGCCAAGTAGAACGGTTTAACAGTTTTCCACTAGTCTCAACTGCTTGTTTTTTAAGAATGCTTAGAAAGCGAAGAGTAACTTTTGCGTTTATTGTTGGGTGACGTTTGACTATTTTTCAAGATGGTTGTAACTAAGTCTTACGGTTAAGGTTGTACTTCGTACATTTCTTCATTTCTCCAAAAACAAATCTCCCCGAAACTTTGTATAGAAAATTGCCTGAAAAGGTTAGAATCCTTGTCACAATAAATGCTTGAGAATTTTTTTAATGATTTTTCGAATGATTTTGATAAAAAAGCAGAGTGTTAATTGTTAAAGTGTTAAAATATAAACATAATAAATAATAAACAAACAAAGACTATTCTAGATACCATATTACATGTTGAAATTTTCGCCACATTTTTATCTCGCGATTTTGATGTGCGCATATTTCGCGATTTTGCGAAATTTTATTTGAATCACTTTAAATTCGCGTTTTTGGGTACAATAATTTACATTTCATAGGCTATGTTATTTAACATGTGTTTGAATTAAACCACTTTATCAAAGTAAGAATTACGTAAAAATTAAGAAAACCAAGTAGTTCTCATAATGTCCACAAGCAGTTTATGCTTGTAGGTGAATTATTGTTCTTGAGTCTATTGACCACAACATCCATTTACACTGAAAATTCATCAGCAAAGTAAAAAATGTGATTTGTAAACGTTTCAGTGGTAACAAACTGGTTCTTTCTTGATTATGGACATAATATGACTCCATTAATTTTCGCGTCACTTTAATTTCGCGATTTTTTTTTGTCGTGAAAATTTCATGTAATAACTCAGTAGTCTTCCACTACTACGTGGTGCCTCTCAGGAAAATCTGAGAAGAATGTTCTTATTTCTTTTATTTTTAATAGATGAAGTCCTAGAAGGACATTTGATATCCGTACATAAAGTGTCTTCGGACCTGGACTGCTTACAAAAATGCCTTTCACAAGAGAAATGTGTTTCGTTCAACTTCCAACTTCAAAGCCCCGACTTGCATCACACCTGTGAACTTAATGACGTCACACGAGAATATTTTGGTACACTTGGCCCACGGCGGGGATTTTCCTACTGGGAGGCTATTAGAGACATCCTACAGGCAAGTAGTCATTTAAAGGTTAACAAGTTCTTTCTTCATTGTTTTGCACTATTGACGCATTTATTTCATTAATATTTGAACAGCGTAATTAATGCGGTACAACATATAGGAGCCTTCAGGAAGGAAAAAAAAAGTTACCAACGATTAAACCGAATAAAGAATTTGCACTATGACAAAGGAGCCAGAACTTTCTATGTATACTCGCAACTGGTGTATATGTTGTAGTTAATTTTTTTATCTCAGGTAATTTTTATTTTTCTTTGTTTTTGGGTATGGTAATATATGCTAATGAATTTGAAACAAATTAAGGAAAAACGAAAATTGTCTGAAGTAAAAAAATATAATTATCTGCAATATATATGTCAGATAAGCAAACGCAAACTGATCTCGAATTTGATTTTGTTCATGCATGTAATATAACGTTTTTAAGCATGTAAAAAATTGACTTTTAAGGTATAGGTGCTATGGAAGTGAAAAACAATTATGAAATGATTGTTTTTTTCGCTAAAATTTTGTTATATCAAAATTTTTCGAGAATTTTGGCACTTTTGTAACATGACGAACGACTTAGGCTAGCAGATCGGACGAAATGGCGGCCATTTCAATTCAGAGAGGCCCAAGAATACATAGCGCCAAGACAGATTAGGTGACCAGTGGTTTTACAGAAAACATGGCTTTGATATGGGTGTCAGATCGTATGACGTCTTTGCGTCACGTGAACAATTGATTGTGTTTGTGACATCACTTTGAGTTTCAGCCACATCGTACTGTATTGCGTTTTGCCCAAGCTGTCTACGACCAAGCCTTAAACGTCTTTCACGACAAACAAGTCCAGTTCAATAACATAACATAACATAACTAACATGGAATCTTTAAACTTAAAAAAAATTCTGAAATATTCTTTTCCAGGATAATTTAAATGCTAAAAATTTCCTAATAGAAGAGAAAAATGTTTCAGAAGGTTAGTAATTTTCAACTGAATTCCAATAATGTAGAGTACTGATTTAAGGAAACTGGCCAGGCCGACTCAACTTTAGCAAAGACAGTCTAGGACTGTGACAATGGTCATGGAGAAAACTTAGCCATTAACTGAATTCTGTAAAGCTGATCGTACTACGTGAAAATCAACTTTGCAAGACATGAACACGACACCAGGGTGGTAGCTGTAGACAGCTGTTTCACCACTCTTGTGGCTCATCATTACGGCGCAACAAACAGAGAAGCTCTGCCGAAAAATACCCCTCTCTCTGTTTTAGAGCCCTGACATTTAACTGCAACACTCACAGAACCACGCCACATCACGTGTCTCCGAGAGGGCAAGAGTCCAAGAGTCGCGTCGATGTCTCGCAAAGAAAATTTAGGATGAACAAAACCAACCTTAGAAGCATGGAGAAAACTAAGCAAAATTGAACAGCATATCGGATCTATAAAAGACCTGCAGCCCCAAAATAAGTAATAAATTGACATTTAAACCTCAAAGGACTGCAAACGAATTCAGCCGACCGGCGCGTCCCCAGTCAACCTCGTCACCAGGGCGCTTATCACTGGCTTTGGTGGGGCGGACTTGGGGCGGACCACCTCCAAAGTCAGAAAACAGCGCCCATGGGGACGAGGTTGGTCCCCAGTACGACCCCAGAAACAATTGCGCGACGCTTTTCGGCTCCAGTTTCCTTCTCGGTTGTTAAATGGCAAATGTAAACTCGTTTTCACCTTGTTACCTTGATTTGATTTTAACTCTCTTTTGTTTTCGTGCTTACTGATAGTGACGAGTACGTAGATAAAACAAATAGGAAAAAAAATTAGCTGACGATGAAATTTAACAACAGCAACATGCATTTACGCCTTTGCGCGTACAATATTAAAAATAAAATTATAAACAGGTACCGCTCATGTATACTGTCATGTTTTCCTGTTATATTTTGTTCCTGGCATATCAACAAACAGCCTCTTTCTTATCATAGTGTCGTCTGCCCCGGCAACGACCACGACAACGGCGATGGCGTCAACAACTGCCTTGGATATGCCCACATTAATGGCCATCACATCAACACCTACTTCAGATGCGTCGACATGTACAACAATGACGTCAACACCTGCTTTAGATGCGTCCACATCGACATCAATGACGTCACTTCAATCATCAACGCCATCTATGTATTTAATGTCGTCATCATCAGCTCAACAGGCAGGTATGTAGCTTAGTAACCATTTCTACTCCTCAGACTTAGTTGAAAGTAACGGGGATAGTAGTCGGAAAATTAGAATTGAACGCAGAAAGAAATTTAATATGTGCATAGCTACCCAGATAATGGGACGAAGAAAGAACTAATTATAAAAATATTGCAGAGTTTGAATATTTCTATGTCGATTTCTTTCTAACTAGTGGTCAACTGTGGCGCAGACTGGCATAGCTACAACTCAGGTTGCGTACGATTGTTCGAGTCGCATAATACAAGAGGAAGTGCAAATCAACATTGCAAAACGTTTCGCACTTCCGGTGGTGATTCAGGCAACTTGGTCAAAATTATGTCTCAGGCTGATAATAACTTGCTTGTTAGCCTCGCAAATGCCCAAGGTAAGTAACAATCCCAAGGGGGGGGGGGGGAGGGGGTGGGGTACTTACATAAATTTCGGATAGGTGTGTGCCGCTCCGGGTCCGAGTCCCTGATCCTAATAAAGGATGGGAGAAACGAAAATTGCTACCCTATTAGCCTGAATAGTTGGTGGAATTGTCTTTGCGCGTCTGAGTGTTTTGGCGGGAAAGCCGCGAGAACTTTCTCTGCCAAAACTTTGCTCGCGCTAAATAACAATCCCGCCGGCCACGCAGGCTAGTACCCTATTCAAGGCCCAAACCCGAAAATGGCACCCCATTCAAGGGAAAAACAAAACCTAAGAATTTAGTGGTTTAAACTGATACTACTCCTGATAATCTTTGAGATAATTTAATTTTAACAAATGTTTATCGGCTCGAGCCTGGGTATTTACGCACTTGAATTTTAGCTGATTTCAATTTAGGTACCTATCTAAGGATCATACCACTAACACGATGCCAACAAGCCTTCAAAGCCATTTACATCACGAGGAGAAGAAGTTGTTAAAGTATCATTGCAATTCACCTTGTGTGATCAATTTGATAATTCTGGTGACTACTTTGTTTTGTAAAAAATTGGTATTACAAAGAAAAATTCAGTGCTGATCACTTTTAGTGCTTTAAGGCTCCATGAAGGTCGCGTGAGAGAGGGCCCTTTCTTGCGCCCTCACGAATTTCACCGCCGCAGATTCTAATTTCCTCCATCTTTTCGTCTCTGAATACCTTATTCTACAAAATGAGCTACTTTGCGTTTTATGAACGACTACTGTTGTTTCTTTCCATAGGCAGATACTTCATTGGTTTGAGTGACTATAGTGATGCAGGAAACTATAAGTGGATTGGACGTATCGTACCTGCTTACACCAACTGGGCCCCAGCTCACCCGCAAAGTTCGAGTACAGATTGCGTGGTCCTTGACATCAGACATCAAGGTGACCCTGATCATGGCAAGTGGCTTTCAGAGCATTGTGGTAACAACCATAAGTTCATTTGTGAGTGCCCGGGAGCATGCAATTAATCATGAACTCCAGTCCGCACGATCCTACGCGCCACTTAAAAACTAGACAACCAAACCACAGTATACCTCTAACGGCATGCCTCTAACTGATACCAAATTTTACACTTAAAACAGTAAACTGATCTAAAAAATAAAGAAAGAGAACAAAAAAAAAATGGTGAATTGTATTTGCCCGATATTTCGGTTTGCAACACAAACGACGTCCTTCTTATTCCCTTAGAATATTCCGTAGCAACCGTGACTTTGTCACAAAGGCACTCGAGGCTCACCTCATCGACAAAGCTATGACGTTAGAAGCTCATGGTGTCGGACGTGATAAACTCAATCGTGACATTTATCTTTTTAGTAGCCTATCAGTCTGTTTGCTATGTACTGAAATCTCGCATATGTCGACGTTCATCTTTTATCTGTATTCATTTTTCTTTTATAGCTCCCGTTGAAGGTTTCTGTTGCAAACCGAAATATCGGGCAAATTTTATTCACCACTTTATTTTTGTTCTTTTTTTAAATTTTTTTCTATCACTCTTCCCGCCGTAAGGATCAGTTTACAGTTTTAAGTTTAAAATTTGGTACTCAAGATTTTACCGATCCAGGCCTACTAAAGATCCGGGGGACCCTCACTGGTTTGTCGTTGTCGGGTTTTGCCTTCACAAGTGTCTATAACTGAAACTCTACTTGGAATTCAGTTGCTGTTTTTATCATGAGAAGGGCTACAATCGGCGCCGAAAATGTTGAGAAACTGTTGTGAGGAACAACCTAAACCCCTCCCCTATTAGCTGTTGTTTTCTCTAGGTATCTTTATTTGACCACGGCCACTAATTGTTTAGGGAGGAGGGGCCAGGAAAAAAGTGCTCTTTTCTTAGTTTAATGTAGATAATGAATAACGTGAGAAATGTAGTTGAGAAAAAACAATCGTAACTACTTTGTCGCCAGTTGTAGCTATAAACACAACTTGCCTTGAATATATCACGTCACCACCCTATCAAGATTTTGGGATGTTTCAGTGCGTCGACTTTTAAAGTTAGCAAAATTTTCCTTCTCTTGCATTGAAATACTTGCCTCTGAGACCTCGTTTCACCTAGCTACCAGAGTCAAGCAGATGGGAAAACAGGAAACCAAGGAATTAGTACTCGTACAAGGGAGCCTTTAATATGAAATATTTCAACTAACTTGAAAATGTAACATGGGCTACTGTGGTCAAGAAATAAAAAATATGTTTCGAGTAATTATGTTTCAAATAAATGTTTGCGCACCTATATATACACTGAACTTTACTTCTTGAATCAAAAAACGTTTCAGTGATAACACATAGCCTCTGTTACAAGTCGTTTTTAAGGGAACCAAGGGTTGTGTTGTGGGGAGAGCTCTCGTACAACCTGTGTTTGCGTCCCCGCGGCGTTGATACCATGCGCAGGTTGAGTCTGTGACATCTTTTCTGCTCCGAGGATGAGATTTTTCTCTGAGATTTTCCCTCTGCTAAAAACACTGCATGTTCAAATTCCAGTTCGATTGTAGATTAGGGTCGTAGATGAAGCGGAAACACTGCACTTTGTCATTGTGGATTTGCTTCCAATTTGAATCAAAGTTTTCACAAAGTTTATCGATAAAATGAGTTAACTGGGGTAAATTTAGTAACAGCCGTCTTAGTGAAGTGTACGAGTCAAGTAGAAAGATAGATGATCAACCCCACCCCCCCCCCCCAAAAAAAAAGACAAGAACAAGGGTAAATGAGGACTGAGTGATTAAAGTATTACATTTTAATAATAGAGTAAATACACTTGAATTGCACGGGCAGCATACATGCTATCTACCCAACGCTGAAGACAAAATTTCTTACGATTATAACAAGATATTAAGATAATGCCATTTAAAACTTCAACCCGCCTAAGCTGTCCTAAATATTAACCTTCACATCATATCCCTATCTGATAAGCATATATAGCATATAAAGCTTAAGCAATCGGTTACCTCTTATTTTTCGAAAAGTATCAAAGTTGTATTCATGTTAATTGTTTGGACTGAATCTCTCGGTCATCGCGTTATATGACGAAATCGCGATCCAACAAACATGTCCGTAGGACATTGTTGTAATCGATTGCATTAGCATAAAGAAGCATTCACGAAATATACAGAAAGATTTCCCACAAGAGACTCTGGCAAGGAAATTCACCTGGGGGGTACTCCCCTGTAAAAGTGAAGTGGGTGCTCGTCGTACCTTTAAGGGGTTTAAATTTGAGGATTATTGGTACCGCTTAGGGTTCTAAAACCTAAAATGACTGCTGCCACCTTTATTAGGATAACGATTTATGACAAAAAGTCCTTGAGAACTGAAAGTTACCTTTAATACTATTAAAATTTGCAGTGCCAGTGATATGAATTGGTACCTCTTAGGGGTGGAAATGAATTTGGGGCACGCCCATAAAACAAAATTCTGGCAATTTTCCGACGAGCACGAGTACCCTCCCCCGGAGAACTTCAATTCTTAATGCTTGGTGGTCTGTGGTCACCACTGAGAACCTCGATCTGATCTGATATTGTACCGCTCTCTATCTAACTCTCACTCAGGTTCATTCGTATTATATTTCTTTTACAAAAGAAAAGTGAAACACCCCAATGCAAAAGTAACCCATGAAACAGATGTGTGATAAGCAGGATGAAATAATGCAATGCTCATCGGGGCTAGCCTTGTCAGATCATATAGGAGTTTCCTCCTCCTCCCTGGCTTTAAGCAGGCCATTTCCACGCAGACGAGTCGTTGAAGGAGGTCGTTTTAGAAGGCTGTTATCCCTGACAGAAGCATACTGGGTGTACTTTACCGACGTCTCTGGCCTGAGACCCAAACTCGAAAATTTACAATGAATGAAATCTCGCAGGGCCCTGCGGAATTTATCAGTTAAAAGCATGTAAAGCCATGGGTTAAAGGCGCTATTGGTATGCCCAAGCCAAAAACACATGTACATTACAATTTGAGGTGACTGTTCATGAAGTCTGTAGTGAAATCCAAAAATGAGATGATATGCTTGAGTTGGGAGCCAGCAAACAGCGAAGACAGCGGTGATTATGATAAGAGTGCGCACCACTTTTCGTTTTGTTGCCCCTCTGAGTCGCTCGGTTTCTGAAGTTACCAATCCAGGTATCTGTCGGCGCCACAATTTGAAGCAAACACGGCCATAAAGCACAGATATCACAGAGAGTGGAGTTAGGTAGAACAACAGAAAAAGGTACAGGTAGTATCCACGCATACCTTGCATTGCGTCAGTTCCAAACACGGTAAACTCTGCTACACAATTTCCATGTTGATCCACGGTCCACATAACGGCTACCGGGACCATGACTATCACAGACACCAGCCAAATGACAAGAGTTAGGAGTTTGGGACGTCGAAACGTGGTGAAATTTCGCAAAGGATATAGCACGGCCAAGTAGCGATCTATCGCCATAAACATCAAACTCAAAATAGACGCAGCAATGGTAACATGAAAGATAAAATAAACTCCTCTGCATGTGATGTCTCCAAAGAGACCAGTCAACCACTTTGATTCGGTATAAGGAGTTGACATGGTAGCAGGCAGGACAAAAAACGCTACTATGAGGTCAGCGACAGCCATGTTAACGAACAGGAAGCCAGTTAACGTCCTTGTCTCACGCCTTTTAACGATGATAAAAATTAAAAGCAAATTTCCTGTCACGGCCCCAATGAATGTCAGAGAGTAAAGCACTGTGATGATCACGGTGTGTGAAGTTGATAGGCTGGTAGAAGGCGCCACAGTTGTATTATCTGTTTAAAACAATAGAGAATTATTAATCATCCCGTCCGGCCCGACCTAACTCAGTCAATAAGCATTTTATCATATGACCGTTGTGTTTTTGAAATTTTCTGACGAAGCAAAATCGCGTTCATGGCATCATTTTCCTCGTTTCGCGCGCAGGACCTCATGCGTTTTTCTTGAGGCGTACGGCCCTCATACGGGACTTTTTGGTGCTCTAATGAAAATTGCGCACAGGACCGTAAGTTACATCATGATTCTAGACAGCCCCCAATTAGATCCGCCATCTTGGGTTTTCGACACTAGTAAAACAAAACGGACGACTGATTAGATAGATAGAAAAGTCCCCACATGGAATTGAAATTAACAAAGTGACTTGGTTGCATGCGTCAAAATAGTGAAAAGTGTATTTTTGAGCTTTCCTTTAATTTGATGGAAAATAACCTCACAACAGAGAGCCTAGGATTAAGTAGAGGCGAATTCTGTATTGCTTTCCTTCATAAGCAGATTTCAACCGTTGTCTAAATCAAATCAGAAGAGCGCGAAACAGTAGATAAGTCCTTACGCTGCGATGTCAGTTTTAGCTTGCACTGAACCATTTGCTAACGACGTGTGATTTCAGTCCGAAACAGTTGATCAAACAACCTATTTTTAAAAGGTGAACTACTTACCATAGGAAAAATTCATGATTGACCGTAAACAAGGTGATGATAATTTGTACACAAGACTCAGGGACCGACTGTTTTACCGACAGACGTCCCTTTTCACGTCGCCGTCATTCGGGAATTGAATAAAAATAATGCATGCACGGCACTCGCACTCATTCCAGAACAAAAACAGAACAGACTCAATTAACAAAACAAATTTTTATCAATGGCACGTGACCAGAGTCGGTGAATCAAGCGAGGGAAAAGTTTCATTAACTAATCCAAGATGTTTTAAATTCGTTGTATAAACAGTGTATTATAAAGTTTAATATACGGTACAAATATGGCAAAAGGTGAATTATAAGCCTTTACAACAAACTCAGGTTGTTCAGTCGAGCGATTTGATCATTAATAATAAATGTGTATGACATCTATTTCTACATATTGCAAATGTTCGTGATAATTCAAAAACCGCATAATGGTGGTAAATTGGCACAAAACAGCAGATCCCATTGGTGTCCAAGTAGAAAAGGCTACATTTAGTAATAATTAGCTTTGGCCAATTGCAAAGTTTAAGGGCGACAGATCATAAGAGGTAACAACTGAAAATTAACTACAAAAGGCCTCAAACAACTATAGCTAAGTCTACAAAAGTCGAGTCTGTGCATAATTAAAACTAAAGAAGTCATAAGAAACAAGAAAATCCGCCTTAGGCCTGTTTCAAACGTCGTGCTACTGCCGTGCTAAGCTGGCTCGACTGTAGCTCGACTGCTACACGACGACTGCTGGCACGACTGGGTTTCAGACGTCGAATTTAATTCACACAATGACAGTCGAATGGCACGGCTGTTGCCAAAAACAAAACACAAAAATAAAGAAACGGTTGAGCAAACTTTTAAGTATATTCTAATGTATTTATAATTTATAAATTGAGTTCGGCACGGCGGTAGCACGACTTGGTCCTTACTTTACCTCATTAGCCTCCCACGCAGACATTCTTAGGGATTCGTCGCGCGTTCCTGCCCCACTAAGTTAGTCTCCAGTCTCTTACATGTTTAAAAACATTTTGAAACCCTGCACGACATGTAATAAATTAATTGTAACCTGGTTATTGGGTCAAAAATAGAGATAAGTAATTTGACTCAAACCAATGTGAACGAAAGGCAACGGAAACTTATCACCAACGACATTAATCCAAGATAACATTCGGTTGAGATCATATATTCGTTTATCAGGAGTATCAGCCAAGAAATGATGGAATCTGATTGGCTCAGTTGACATGAGTTTCCCAATTTATAACTTGTACCAGAAAATAGACAAAATTGAAAACAAAATAAACAGGAACTTGTTTTACATACAGCTGTGAATATAATTTTGCTTGTTGCTAACAATCTATAAAAATCTACCAGAGAAATTTTTTTCATAGTTATTTCAATAAAAGGTAACCATGATAATAAGCTGTCACCACGAGTCCGCATAAAACACATGCATATTGATATCGTTCTCCTAGATATCAAAACATTAGCAACAGCCGAAAAGGTTACGAGAACTAAATTAAAATGATCACATAAGAAAAAAAAATGCTTTGATCATAAAACGAATTTTCTCAACTAATTCTTCCAGAAAATGTATGGCCATGAGATCAGTGTGGAGAAGGCCCGGGTCGCACTAGAGCGAATTTTGTTTTTGAAGCACCTGCCAGATCTGTCAACACATGACGAAAAAAAGTGCGAAGTGATAGTTCATGTTTGTATACTCTGGAACGCTTTTCTTTCAAGAACGCGATGTGACCTTGCTCTCTAGCTCTCTAGCCTAAGAAAACAGCCGACATCATTAGTTTTCCCGCGAAATGACGTCTCAGAAACGAGCGCAGAAATTCCATACTGATGACGCGATGCGACACCACCCAGATCTGGTCGTGTCGCGAGGGAAATTTCCTTCAGCCAATCAGAAGCACTATCCAGATCTGGGTAGTGACACGTCATCAGTATTGTATTTCTGCGCTCGTTCCTCAGACGTCATTTCGAGGGGAAGCCGGCGGTGGCGTCGGCAAAATGTCTTAGGCTAGTCCTGTTGGTAAGTCAGGATATTCACCTTCTTTACTTAATGACATGACATGAACGTAATGTGGCAGTTCTGATGAAGTACTAACATGATCGATGTCGTTTGTTAAAATTCCAGTGATGAAGGAACTACAAAGAACGTTCTTCTTTCTCTCCGTTGTTTTGGAGACGGTCAGTGAAATGCTTTGCCTTGGCAGCGAGTTTGTGATGATTCACAGACAAGACCGTATGCGTTCGGCAGTGTTCCACAAAGTAAAGGAGGGTATGCCAAGTAGAACGGTTTAACAGTTTTCCACTAGTCTCAACTGCTTGTTTTTTAAGAATGCTTGGATAGCCAAGAGTAACTTTTGCGTTTATTGTTGGGTGACGGTTGACTATTTTTTAAGATGGTTGTTACCAAAGTATTACAGTTAAGGTTGTACTTCGTACATTTCTTCATTTTTTCAAAAACAAATCTCCCCGAAACTTTGTATCGAAAATTGCCTGAAAAGGTTAGAATCCTTGTCACAATAAATGCTTGAGAATTTTTTTTATCATTTTTGGAATGATTTTGATAAAAAAGCAGAGTGTTAATTGTTAAAGTGTTAAAATATAAACATAATAAATAATAAACAAACAAAGACTATTCTAGATACCATATTACATGTTGAAATTTTCGCGACATTTTTATCTCGCGATTTTGATGTGCGCATATTTCGCGACACTTCAATTTCGCGATTTTGCGAAATTTTATTTTGAATCACTTTAAATTCTCGTTTTTGGGTACAATAATTTACATTTCATAGGCTATGTTATTTAACATGTCTTTGAATTAAACCACTTTATCATGAAGGAAGAATTACGTAAAAATTAAGAAAACCAAGCAGTTCTCACAATGTCCACAAGCAGTTCATGCTTGTAGGTGAATTATTGTTCTTGAGTCAATTGACCACAACATCCCGGCATTTACACTGAAAATTCACCAGCAAAGTAAAAAATATGATTTGTAAACGTTTCAGTGGTAACAAACTGGTTCTTTCTTGATTATGGACATAATATGACTCCATTAATTTTCGCGTCACTTTAATTTCGCGATTTTTTTTGTGTCGTGAAAATTTCATGTAATAACTCGGTAGTCTTCCAATACTCCGTGGTGCCTCTGAGGAAAATCTGAGAAGAATGTTCTTATTTCTTTCATTTTTAATAGATGAAGTCCTAGAAGGACATTTGATATCCGTACATAAAGTGTCTTCGGACCTGGACTGCTTACAAAAATGTCTTTCACAAGAGAAATGTGTTTCGTTCAACCTCCAACTTCAAAGCCCCGACTTGCATCACACCTGTGAACTTAATGACGTCACACGAGAATATTTTGGTACACTTGGCCCACGGCGGGGATTCTCCTACTGGGAGGCTGTTAGAGACATCCTACAGGCAAGTAGTCATTTAGAAGTTTAACAACTTCTTTCTTCATTGTTTTGCACCATTGAAACATTTATTTCATTAATATTTGAACAGCGTAATTAATGCGGTACAACATATAGGAGCCTTAAGGAAGGAAAAAAAAAGTTACCAACGATTAGACCAAATAAAGAATTTGCACCATGACAAAGGAGTCAGAACTTTCTATGAATACACGCAGCTGGTGTATATATTGTAGTTAGTTTTTTTATCTCAGGTAATTTTTATTTTTCCTTTGTTTTTGGGTATGGTAATATATGCTAATGAATTTGAAACAAATTAAGGAAAAACGAAAATTGGCTGAAATAAAAAGTTATAATTAACTGCAACATATATGTTAGATATGCAAACGCAAACGGATCTCGAATTTGTTTTTGTTCATGCATGTAATATAACGTTTTTAAGGATGTAAAAAATTGACTTTTAAAGTGAAGGTGCTGTGAAAGTGAAAAACAATTATGAAATGATTGTTTTTTTCGCTAAAATTTTGTTATATCACGATGTTTCGAGAATTTTGGCACTTTAGTAACATGACGAACGACTTAGGCTAGTAGATCGGACGAAATGGCGGCCATTTCAATTCAGAGAGGCCCAAGAATACATAGCGCTAAGACAGATTAGGTGACCAGTGGTTTTACAGAAAACATGGCTTTGATATGGGTGTCAGGTAGCATGACGTCTTTGCGTCACGTGAACAATTGATTGTGTTTGTGACATCACTTTGATGTCAGTCACATCGTACTGTATTAGCTGTCTACGACCAAGCCTGAAAAGTCTTTCACGGTAAACAAGTCCAGTTCAATAACATAACATAACACAACTAACATAGAATCTTTAAACTTAAAAAAAATTCTGAAATATTCTTTTCCAGGATAATAGAAGAGAAAAATGTTTCAGAAGGTTAGTAATTTTCAACTGAATTCCAATAGTGTAGAGTACTGCGTTAAGGAAACTGGCCGGGCCGCCACTTTAGCAAAGACGTGACTCTGGGACTGTGACAAGGGTCATGGAGAAAATTTAGCCGTTAGCTGAATTCTGTAAAGCTGATAGTACTACGTGAAAATTAACTTTGCAAGACATCAACAAAAATACCCCCTCACTCTGTTTTAGAGTCCTGACCTTTAACTCCAACACTCACAGAACGACGCCACATCACGTGTCTCCGAGAGGGCAAGAGTCCAAGAGTCGCGTTGATGTCTGGCAAAGAAAATTTAGGATGAACAAAACCAACCTTAGAAATGTAGGAAAAACCAAGCAAAAATGAACAGCATATCGGATCTATAAAAGACCTACAGCCCCAAAATAAGTAATAAATTGACATTTAAACCGCAAAGGACTGGAAACGAATTCAGCTGACCGGCGCGATCCCAGAAACAACTGCGGGACGCATTTCGGCTCCAGTCCTTCTCGTTTGTTAAGTGGCGAATGTAGACTCGTTTTCACCTTGTTACCTTGATTTGATTTTAACCCTCTTTTGTTTTCGTGCTTACTGATAGTGACGAGTACGTAGATAAAACAAATAGGAAAAAAATTAGCTGACGATAAAATTTAACAACAGCAACATGCATTTACGCCTTTGCGCGTACAATGTGAAAAATAAAATTATAAATGTACACCTTAAGCTTTGCGAGGTATACCGTCATGTTTTCCTGTAATATTTTGTTCCTGGCATATCAACAAACAGCCTCTTTCTTATCATAATGTCGTCTGCCCCGGCAACGACCACGACAACGGCGATGGCGTCAACAACTGCCTTGGATATGCCCACATTAATGGCCATCACATCAACACCTACTTCAGATGCGTCGACATGTACAACAATGACGTCAACACCTGCTTTAGATGCGTCCACATCAACATCAATGACATCACTTCAATCATCAACGTCATCAATGTATTTAATGTCGTCATCATCAGCTCAACAGGCAGGTATGTACCTTAGTAACCATTTCTACCGCTCAGACTTAGTTGAAAGTAACGGGGATAGTAGTCGGAAAATTAGAATTGAACGCAGAAAGAAATTTAATATGTGCGTAACTACCCAGATAATGGGACGAAGAAAGATCTAATTATAAAAATACTGCAGAGTTTGAATATTTCTATGTCGATTTCTTTCTAACTAGTGGTCTACTGTGGCGCAGACTGGCATAGCTACAACTCAGGTTGCGTACGATTGTTCGAGTCGCATAATACAAGAGGAAATGCAAATCGGCATTGCAAAACGTTTCGCACTTCCGGTGGTGATTCAGGCAACTTGGTCAAAATTATGTCTCAGGCTGATAATAACTTGCTTGTTAGCCTCGCAAATGCCCAAGGTAAGTAACAATCCCAAGGGGGGGGGGGGGGTATTTACATAAATTTCGGTTAGGTGTGTGCCGCTCCGGGTCCGAGTCCCTGATCCTAATAAAGGATGAGAGAAACGAAAATTGGTACCCTATTAGCCTGAATAGTTGGCGGAATTGTTTTTGCGCGTCTGAGTTTTTTGGCGGGAAATTAAAAGCCGCGAGAACTTTCTCTGCCAAAACTTTGCTCGCGCTAAATAACAATCCCGCCGGCCACGCAGGCTAGTATCCTACTCAAGGCCCAAACCCGAAAATGGCACCCCATTCAAGGGAAAAACAAAACCTAAGAATTTAATGGTTTAAACTGATACTACTCCTGATAATCTTTGAGATAATTTAATTTTAACAAATGTTTCTCGGCTCGAGCCTGGGTATTTACGCACTTGAATTTTTAGCTGATGTCAATTTAGGTACCTATCTAAGGATCATACCACTAACACGATGCCAACAAGCCTTCAAAGCCATTCACATCACGAGGAGAAGAAGTTGTTAAAGTATCATTGCAATTCACCTTGTGTGATCAATTTGATAATTCTGGTGACTACTTTGTTTTTTAAAAAATTGGTATTACAAAGAAAAATTCAGTGCTGATCACTTTTAGTGCTTTAAGGCTCCATGAAGGTCGCGTGAGAGAGGGCCCTTTCTTGCGCCCTCACGAATTTCACCGCCGCAGATTCTAATTTCCTCTTTCTTTTCGTCTCTGAATACCTTATTCTACAAAATGAGCTACTTTGCGTTTTATGAACGACTACTGTTGTTTCTTTCCATAGGCAGATACTTCATTGGTTTGAGTGACTATAGTGATGCAGGAAACTATAAGTGGATTGGAGGTATAGTACCTGCTTACACCAACTGGGCCCCAGCTCACCCGCAAAGTTCGAGTACAGATTGCGTGGTCCTTGACATCAGACATCAAGGTGACCGTGATCATGGCAAGTGGCTTTCAGAGCATTGTGGTAACAACCATAAGTTCATTTGTGAGTGCCCGGGAGCATGCAATTAATCATGAACTCCAGTCCGCACGATCCTACGCGCCACTTAAAAACTAGACAACCAAACCACAGTATACCTCTAACGGCATGCCTCTAACTGATACCAAATTTTACACTTAAAACTGATCCTTACGGCAGGAAGAGCGATAGAAAAAATAAAGAAAGAGAACAAAAAAAAAATGGTGAATTATATTTGCCCGATATTTCGGTTTGCAACACAAACGACGTCCTTCTTATTCCCTTAGAACTAATCCGTAGCAACCGTGACTTTGTCACAAAGGCACGCGAGGCTCACCTCATCGACAAAGCTATTACGTTAGAACCTCATGGTATCGGACATGATAAACTCAACAGCGACATTAATCTTTTTAGTAGCCTATCATTTTCTGTTTGCTATGTACTCATTCTCGCATATGTCGACGTTCATCTTTTATCTGTATTCACACTCTAAATCAGAAAGATCTGTTTTAGCCCTAAAAACAGGGCCGTTTCGGTGAGTAAAATACAGTCCTATTTTTGGGTCTAATTTGGCTCCCTTAAATCAGGGCCAATACAGTCCAATTAGCTAGGGCTGATTTGGTCCCAGGGCTGAAATGGGCCCTACCGTGGGCTGGAATAGCCTTTTGATAAGCTTTTTTGGCCTAAATTGTGCTCAAATGGCTCCAAGAAGGGCTGAATCAGACTTTGGCCTGCAGGGCTGAATTGACACTTTGGGGCTGAAACAGATCTTTTTAATTTACAGTGCATTTTTCTTTTATAGCCCCCGTTGAAGGTTTCTGTTGCAAACCGGAATATCGGGCAAATTTTATTCACCACTTTATTTTTGTTCTTTTTTTTAATTTTTTTCTATCACTCTTCCCGCCGTAAGGATCAGTTTACAGTTCTAAGTTTAAATTTAATTTGGTACTCAAGATTTTACTGATCCAGATCTACTAAAGATCCGAGGGACCCACACTGGTTTGTCGTTGTGGTTTTGCCTTCACAAGTGTCTATAGAGCGGTTTTCATTTGAGTGTCGAAAAGTAATTGGTTTTGCACTTTCTACACGATGCGATTGGCTTAAAGATTCGCGCCACCTTTTCATCCAATCAGAAGTAAAACCAAAGCCAACTGTGACGCGCTCGCATGCATTTTCCCGCGCTTTGCGTCAGCCACACGTAATTACTTCGAGTTTTGATTGGTTCAATGTATTGTCTGTGTCCTATGTGATTGGCCAGAGTAATTACTTTGGTTTTGGTTTTACGACACTCAAACGAAAACCACTCTAACTGAAACTCTACTTGGAATTCAGTTGCTGTTTTTATTATGAGAAGAGCTACAATCAGCGCCGAAAATGTTGAGAAACTGTTGTGAGGAACAACTTAAACCCCCCCCTATTAGTTGTTGTTTTCTCTAGGTATCTTCATTTGACCACGGCCACTAATTGTTTAGGGAGGAGGGGCCAGGAACAAAGTGCTCTTTTCTTAGTTTAATGTAGATAATGAAGAAAGTGAGAAATGTAGTTGAGGCAAAACAATCGTAACTACTTTGTCGCCAGTTGTAGCTATAAACACAACTTGCCTTGAATATATCACGTCACCACCCTATCAAGATTTTGGGATGTTTCAGTGCGTCGACTTTTAAAGTTAGCAAAATTTTCCTTCTCTTGCATTGAAATACTTGCCTCTGAGACCTCGTTTCACCTTGCTACCAAAGTCAAGCAGATGGGAAAACAGGAAACCAAGGAATTAGTACTCGTACAAGGGATTCTAACTTGAAAATGTAACATGGGCTACTGTCCGCGTCAAGAAATAAAAAATATGTTTCGAGTAATTACGTTTCTAATAAATGTTTGCGCACCTATGTACGGTATACACTGAACTTTATTTCTTGAAGCAAAATTAAAACGTTTTGGTGATAACACATAGCCTCTATTACAAGTCGTTTTTAAGGGAACCAAGGGTTGTGTTGTGGGGAGAGCTCTCGTGCAACCTGTGTTTGTGTCCCCGCAGCGTTGATACCATGTGCAGGTTGAGTCTGTGACATCTTTTCTGCTCCGAGGATGAGATTTTTCTCTGTGATTTTCCCTCTCCTAAAAACACTGCATGTTCAAATTCCAGTTCGATTGTACATTAGGGTCGTGGATGAAGCGGAACCACTGGACTTTGTCATTGTGGATTTACTTCCAATTTGAATCTAAGTTTTCACAAAGTTTATCGATAAAATGAGTTAACCGGTGTAAATTTAGTAACAGCCGTCTTAGTGAAGTGTACGAGTCGAGAAGTAAAGATAAATGATCAACCCCACCCCCCACCCCCTCCCCCCCCCCAAAAAAAAAAAGAAAGAAAAAAAAAAAAAACAAGAACAAGGGTAAATAAAGACTGAGTGATTAAGTATTACATTTTAATAATAGAGTAAATACACTTGAATTGAACGGGCAGCATACATGCTATCTACTTAACGCTGAAGACAAAATTTCTTACGATTATAACAAGATATTAAGATAATACCATTTAAAACTTCAACCCGCCTAGGCTTTCCTAAATATTACCCTTCACATCATACCCCTATCTGATAAGCATATATAGCATATATAGCTTAAGCAATCGGCTACTTCTTATTGTTCAAAAAGTATCAGAGTTGTATCCATTTTAATTCATTTGGACTGAATCTCTCGATCAACGTGTTATATGACGAAATCGCGATCCAAGAAACATGTCCGTAGGACATTGTTGCAATCAATATTTTCAGTATACCTGTATATTGTATTAGCATAAAGTAGCATTCACGAAAGATGTAGAAAGATTTCCCACAAGAGAGTCTAGCAAGGAAATTCACCCGGGGGGTACTCCCCTATAAAAGTGACGGGGGCGCTCGTCGTACCTTTTAGGGGTTTAAATTTGAGGATTATTGGTACCGCTTAGGGTTCTAAAACCTGAAATGACTGCTGCCACCTTTATTAGGATAACGATTTATGACAAAAAGTCCTTGAGAACTGAAAGTTATCTTTAATACTATTAAAATTTGCAGTGCCAGTGATATGAATTGGTACCTCTTAGGGGTGGAAATGAATTTGGGACACGCCCATAAAACAAAATTCTGGTACCTTTTAAGGGAGATCTCGAAATTTTCCGACGAGCACCCCGTCATCAATTCTTGGTGGTCTGTGGTCACCACTGAGAACCTCGATCTGATCTGATATTTTAGCGCTCTTTAACTCTCACTCAGGTTCATTCGCATTATATTTCTTTTACAAAAGAAAAGTGAAACACCCCAATGCAAAAGTAACCCATGAAACAGATTTTTATAAGCAGGATGAAATGATGAAATGCTCATCGGGGCTAGCCTTGTCAGATCATATAGGAGTTTCCTCCTCCTCCCTGGCTTCAAGCAGGCCATTTCCACGCAGACGAGTCGTTGAAGGAGGTCGTTTCACAAGGCTGTTATCCCTGACAGAAGTATACTGGGTGTACTTTACCGACGTCTCTGGCCTGAGACCCAAACTCGAAAATTTACAATGAATGAAATCTCGCAGGGCCCTGCGGAATTTATCAGTTAAAAGCATGTAAAGCCATGGGTTAAAGGCACTATTGGTATGCCCAAGCCAAAAACACATGTACATTACAATTCGAGGTGACTGTTGATGAAGTCCGAAGTGAAATCCCAAAATGAGATGATATGCTTGAGTTGGGAGCCAGCAAACAGCGAAGACAGCGGTGATTATGATAAGAGTGCGCACCACTTTTCGTTTTGTTACCGCTCTGAGTCGCTCGGTTTTTGAAGTTACCAATCCAGGCATCTGTCGGCGCCACAATTTGAAGCAAACACGGCCATAAAGCACAGATATCACAGAGAGTGGAGTTAGGTAGAACAACAGAAAAAGGTACAGGTAGTATCCACGCATACCTTGCATTGCGTCGGTTCCAAACACGGTAAACACTGCTACACAAACTCCACTATCCACGGTCCACAGAACGGCTGCCGGGACCATGACTATCACAGACACCAGCCAAATGACAAGAGTTAGGAGTTTGGGACGTCGAAATGTGGCGAAATTTCGCAAAGGAAATAGCACGGCCAAGTAGCGATCTATCGCCATAAACATCAAACTCAAAATAGACGCAGCAATGGTAACATGAAAGACAAAATAAACTCCCCTGCAGGTGATGTCTCCAAAGAGACCAGTCAACCACTTTGATTCAGTATAAGGAGTTGACATGGTAGCAGGCAGGACAAAAAACGCTACTATGAGGTCAGCGACAGCCATGTTGACGAACAGGAAGCCAGTTAACGTTCTTGTCTCACGCCTTTTAACGATGATAAAAATTAAAAGCAAATTTCCTGTCACGGCCCCAATGAATGTCAGGGAGTAAAGCACTGTGATGATCACGGTGTGTGAAGTTGATAGGCCGGTAGAAGGCGTCACAGTTGTATTATCTGTTTAAAACAATAGAGAATTATTAATCCTCCCGTCCGGCCCGACCTAACTCAGTCAATAAGCATTTTATCATATGACCGTTGTGTTTTTGAAATTTTCTGACGAAGCAAAATCGCGTTCATGGCGTCATTTTCCTCGTTTCGCGCGCAGGGCCTCATGCGTTTTTCTTGAGGCGTACGGCCCTCATACGGGACTTTTTGGTGCTCTAATGAAAATTGCGCACAGGACCGTAAGTTACATCATGATTCTAGACAGCCGCCAATTAGATCCGCCATCTTGGGTTTTCGACACTAGTAAAACAAAACGGACGACTGATTAGATAGATAGAAAAGTCCCCACATGGAATTGAAATTAACAAAGTGACTTGGTTGCATGCGTCAAAATAGTGAAAAGTGTATTTTTGAGCTTTCCTTTAATTTGATGGAAAATAACCTCACAACAGAGAGCCTAGGATTAAGTAGAGGCGAATTCTGTATTGCTCTCCTTCATAAGCAGATTTCAGCCGTCGTCTAAATCGAATCAGAAGAGCGCGAAACAGTAGGTAAGTCCTTACGCTGCGATGTCAGTTTTAGCTTGCACTGAACCATTTGCTAATGACGTGCCATTTCAGTCCGGAACAGTTGATCAAACAACCTATTTTTAAAAGGTGAACTACTTACCATAGGAAAAATTCATGATTGACCGTAGACAGGGTGATGATAATTTGTACACAAGACTCAGGGACCGACTGTTTTACCGACAGACGTCCCTTTTCACGTCGCCGTCATTCGGGAATTGAATAAAAATAATGCATGCACGGCACTCGCACTCATTCCAGAACAAAAACAGAACAGACTCAATTAACAAAACAAATTTTTATCAATGGCACGTGACCAGGGTCGGTAAATCAAGCGAGGGAAAAATTTCATTAACTAATCCAAGATGTTTTAAATTCGTTGTATAAACAGTGTATTATAAAGTTCAATATACGGTACAAATATGGCAAAAGGTGAATTATAAGCCTTTACAACAAACTCAGGTTGTTCAGTCGAGCGATTTGATCATTAATAATAAATGTCTATGACATCTATTTCTACATATTGCAAATGTTCGTGATAATTCAAAAACCGCATAATGGTGGTAAATTGACACAAAACAGCAGATCCCATTGGTGTCCAAGTAGAAAAGGCTACATTTATTAATAATTAGCTTTGGCCAATTGCAAAGTTTAAGGGCGACAGATCATAAGAGGTAACAACTGAAAATTAACTACAAAAGGCCTCAAACAAAAAAGTCTACAAAAGTCGAGTCTGTGCATAATTAAAACTAAAGACGTCATTAGAAACAAGAAAATCCGCCTAAGGCCTGTTTCAAACGTCGTGCTACTGCCGTGCTAAGCTGGCTCGACTGTAGCTCGACTGCTGCACGACGACTGCTGGCACGACTGGGTTTCAGACGTCGAATTTAATTCACACAATGACAGTCGAATGGCACGGCTGTTGCCAAGAACAAAACACAAAAATAAAGAAACGGTTTAGCAAACTTTTACGTATATTCTAATGTATTTATAATATAAAAATTGAGTTCGGCACGGCGGTAGCACGACTTGGTCCTTACTTTATCTCATTAGCCTCCCACGCAGACATTCTTAGGGGTTCGTCGCGCGTTCCTGTCCCACTAAGTTAGTCTTCAGTCTCTTACATGTTTAAAAACATTTTGAAACCCTGCACGACACGTAATAAATTAATTGTAACCTGGTTATTGGGTCAAAAATAGAGATGAGTAATTTGACTCAAACCAATGTGAACGAAAGGCAACGGAAACTTATCACCAACGACATTAATCCAAGATAACATTTGGCTGAGATCATATATTCGTTTATCAGGAGTATCAGCAAGAAATGATGGAATCTGATTGGCTCAGTTGACATGAGTTTCCCAATTTATAACTTGTACCAGAAAATAGACAAAATTGAAAACAAAATAAACAGGAACTTGTTTTACATACAGCTGTGAATATAATTTTGCTTGTTGCTAACAATCTATAAAAATCTACCAGAGAAATTTTTTTCATAGTTATTTCAATAAAAGGTAACCATGATGATAAGCTGTCACCACGAGTCCGCATAAAACACATGCATATTGATATCGTTCTCCTAGATATAAAAACATTATCAAGAGCCGAAAAGCTAAGGTTACGAGAACTATATTAAAATGATCACATAAGAAAAAAAATGCTTTGATTATAAAACGAATTTTCTCAACGAATTCTTAAAGAAAATGTATGGCCATGAGATCAGTGTGGAGAAGGCCCGGGTCGCACTAGAGCGAATTTTGTTTATTGAAGCACCTGCCAGATCTGTCAACACATGACGAAAAATAAGTGCGACTCCGCATTAAAAATTATATCCAATTTTTTCCCTATTGCCAAAATTCAGCCAATGTTCAAAGAAGTTGAAGTGTTGCCTCGTAGGCTACCAAATTTTGGCGTAGTCGACAATTTTGTTTATTTAAACATTAAGTTGTCATTTACCTCAGCCGTGTAATTGAAAATTGCCACGGCAAATGATTTTTTTTCCTACGCCCTCGGTCCTCCGTCTCGCTAGCAATTATTTCGATGTGCCACGAACTTTGCATCCTATCCTCCAATAAATTCAAACCGACTTTATTAGCAGCATTGTATCAATGAGTCGTGTTATGTTAAGTCGAAGACCACGGACAGTTTCGTAATCGCCGTCGATTCAAGCGATCTGCCACTCCTGAAAGCTGTAGCCAACTACATAAAGGCGTGTTAATAGTCTCCATAACTATTACCAGAACTGCTATGGCATTTTGTTGCGAAAAAAAGGAAATCCAGTTAAGAAAAGGTCGAAGAAAATAATTGATCAGTGGCGGCCTTCTACTCCTACGTGATGCTTTCAAGTAGCTATTCTTGTATGATATATATGTCACTCATTGGAGTTTTGGAAAATGCAAATTTCGTATAATGCGACCCATGTTAAAATTTGGAACCTTTTTCTTTTCTCCAAAAATTTTATCGCCAAAAATTTTGAAGTTGAAAACATTCGCTCTTGCGCGACCCGGGCCGAAATGTTCAGAGAGCCTATTTTTGAGAACTTGGCCCGTGGTTTTTCCACTTCAAAGATTCTTCTGGAGCCAGAAATCCGTCATGGAAGATCAGGTGAAATAGTGAGATTTGAAATATCTCACCCGTTGACGGTTAATATTACTGTACATTTTTTATGGTTGACGGTAAAAAATAACCTTGTGTCACGGTTAAATCTTAGGCCGTTTGACGACTGAGGGTTAACCCTATTGAGACTCTTATATAATGGTCACACTATAGAATTTTGTTCACAGACCCATGGGATGGATTTTAAAGATAACTCCATGTTCTGTCTCTACACTCTTTTTTTTTTATAAGAACGTTGTTTCTCCAGTTAGGCTGAATATTCTTATTTTTCTAACGATTTTAGGCTGAAAATATTGTTGTATCATTCTTAAATTATAGCTTAATTATAACATTTCCGTTTTAGAATATAATGGGGTGATTATAGTAATTGCAGGTTTTTTCGTTTTGTTGGCAAGTTTAATTTTGCCGTTTAGAGAATGGAATAAGTTGAAAACATATAATTGTACTGTATTTAAGTTTTTGAAAACACAAAATTACACTCTTTTCAAACGGCTCAGCCTGGGGTTTATTCTTAAACTATTCTTAAAATTTTGCAAATCTTTAGCCTCGATATTCTTATAAAATCATCAGCCTGATAAAATATATTCTTATCGAAAAAATAAAAGAGTGTATTCAATGATTATTTCGTTCAGTTGCAGCCTATTTCCGACTAACTATCAATTAATTATTTATTTTTTATCTTTTTTTACGGCATAGCCCAGTATTGCCCAAATGAATCACGTACTGGCGTTATAATAAGGCTATTATAATATAATTTGCTTTATCATATCTGAGTTTGTTATTTAGCAGACACTACACTGACAGGCGGTTATTAATTTGCGTGGGGCATATTTTTGTTTTCGTAATGACGACGACCTTGTAAATGTTTCGAATTGTAGAAAAACCTTAATCCAATTTCAAGAGTTTTAGGTGTCTTTAAGAACCTGTAAATCCATAAATTGCTCCTCACAGATCAAAAGTACTTAATTGGAGAGAAGAAATACAGATTGACTCCCCTTTGCATTGGTGTTCAGAATTTCACTCTTGAAGGTGAAATTTTTGAAGAAATTATCATGTTAAGGTTATCAGAAAAACCTTGCTAGATCAATATCAACTTTGGAATCCAACGCAAAGCCTTTTCTTTTTTTAAAACGTGCATTTATTTACAGATGAAAATCGTTGACGATTTAAAAAATAATCTAACAATTTTCACAATCATTAAAAAAATTAAGCAAGAATTATGTTTCAAAGAGAAAGGCGTCTTTAAACCTTGGCTTAATTTTACCGTACGTTTTTCTAATCGGCTTTCTTGACCTAAGAACTAACCTATGGCGTGTACACTTAAGATACAGCCCTACATACTGGTCAGAAGTCACTGAAGTCACTGGATATAGCATTAAAAATTTATAAGTTCCTTTATACTCAGTTACACTGCAAATGAGAGAGTCAGAAAAGCTGGAAAACATAACATTGTGTTGTACGGGGAAGATGAAGCAGTCCCCGATTTAAAAACGTTATTTTATCGGGGAAACAGGCATTGCAGAAAATTTTATCTTTGGATTAAACATAATTTTTCAAATTTGCCTTCCATGCTAGTTCTAGCCTGTGCCAGGCTCTCAGATAGTATAGTGGGGACGTATTAAAACGGGGGAAAGCGAAAATAAGACGAGCGCGACTTGGGAAAGGGGGCGCGTTTTAATCGGAGCTTGGAACAGGCTATGCTAATTCCAGGGCTGAAAGCAGAGTTAAACTAAAAACAGGTTATTCTTTCACCGAAACGTTTAAGAGGGATGAAAGACGACGAGATGACCGATATGCATTACACACAAAGCAGACAGAACTGCTATCAAAGTCGAAAATTAAACGACTATATGATCAAGCAAAGAGGGTATAGCTTAGTAAAATGTATGAAATATTTATGGAAATCTGTGACAGCATGTGCCTCACACTCTGTTTGTATTATTTACCGCCACGCGAAACCAGGCTTCACATCCTAAATCAAAATCCATTAAAAATCTCATATGAATTAACTATCACACGAAAAGTTGCAATCTTCTCCTCTGCGAATTCGAGTTTGGGCGGCAGACATTTTCGTTATTGCAAGTTAATGCCTAAATGTGTTCAACCGAGGAACTTAAACAAACGCATTGACATTAAAAGGCCTGATGATGGATGAGAAAGCTTGGATATGCATAGAATTCAACCTTACCATCAGATGAATTCATATTTCTTCCTCAGAAACCTCCGTATGACACTAACAGCGCAGAGTGCACAACAGAAGGACGATCGGTGATAGCAACGTATTTTAATACTGCCTAACATCTGCTTGGTCACTTGGTGTCACTCGTAAAATAAGCCATCACGTATTTTGTGGATTGTGTACATTTGTATATATCAGAGACGGTTTAATAGGTCAACAGGAAATTGCCGCAAACTTCATATTTCAATTAGCAGAAAATCCTCCCCTTAATAAGTAGCAGTGACAGCAATTTAATTCCTGCCTATAGGTTTTCTTCGTTTTTTTAAGAACATTAATCATTTAACCCTTTAAGCCCTAAGAGTGAACAGCATCAATTTTCTCCTTGTAATATCACTGCTTTGTAAAAAAGAGTGGTCATGAGAATTACGGACATGATCACACAAGATGAATTTGCTTGATATTTTCTCAACTTCTCCCCACTACTTCTGTAGGAAATGAACAGGCCGTGGCAATTCAAATTTTAATCTTAGGGTTTTAAAAAGGTGAAGAGCGGCGGCAATCGAGTCCAGCTAAAGACTGGCTTTTACATGGGGTTGAAGGAAGCTTAAATTTGGGTTTTCTTTTCAGAGTGTTTGACTAACTTTGTAGTCAGTGAAAAACAAAGCATTTCTTTCGTGATAAACTCTTGAACGTGCTTAGGCAACAAAACCAGGTTTCCAACCACCCAAGTGTGAGATATTGAGTACAATTAGGAAATGCTTGAAAAAACACGGCTGGTGTTGCACCCACGCACAATACTGAAATTACATACTTTGATCGTCAGTGTAATTGACAAGCAGCATTCAACTATAAAAACGCGCCATAAAACCACGTCTAAAACGCAATTCGCCTGTACACAACATGTAAAATTAACACATTGTGATTAAGCAAATAATAGTTAAGTTATCTAGTTTCAGTCCTACTATATTTTACTTCAATGTATATGAAAGTTAATAATTTCCACAGTGGCTTTCAGGAGAAAACATTAAAAATAAAAAACAGAAGTGTTGTAAGTGAAAACAGATCCAGGAAAAAAGAAAGAAAGAAAAAAAAAACAGAAAATGGAAAACAGAAAACAAATACAAACTGAGTTTTGAATGGGCTGAAGGACGACATCCTCATGTTTCTGATCCGAACCGGTCAGTACCCTCTAGTCCGAATCACGACTGAAAAAACTGCGCAAATCAGCCAAAAAGAGTGGAAGGAGTTATCCCTTTATACTGAGCATTACAGTGTAAAAAAAAAATGTTTTTAACCGATGAGTGTAATCCCCCATTGAGGCTAAAACGCGCGCTTTAAAACCGCTCGGCCTAAAACGAAAGACACCCACACACACGACGAAAAACTACACAAATCAGTCCAAACGAAGTGGAAGGAGATTACCATTTATAACACTGAAGTGTTAATAAAAGGATTTTAACCGATGAGTGCAATCCCCCATTGAGTCGAAAACGCGTTTTAAAACCGCTCCTAAAACGAAAGACGCCCTTATACAAGACGGAAAACTGCGCAAATCAGTCGAAATAAAGTGGAAGGAGTTATAGCATTGCTGTGTTAAAAATAAATATTTTCAACCGATGAGTAATCTCTCCATTAAGTGTAGCCTGAGAAAACAGCCGACATTTGGCGACGCTACCACGCCGGCTTTCCCCGCCAAATGCGTCTGAGTAACTTGCGCAGAAATTCCATACTGATGATGTGTCACTACCCAGATCTGGGTAGTGCTTCTGATTGGTCGTGCCGCGTGGGAAATTTGATTTAACCAATAAGGAGCACTACCCAGATCTGGGTATTGACGCGTGATCAGTACGAATTTTCTACGCTCGTTTCTCAGACTTCATTTGGCGGGGAAACCAGTGGTAGCGTCGCCACATGTCGGCTGTGTTCTCAGGCAACATATCAAAAATATAAATCGTTAGGTGTAAAAAATGGAAAACGTTTAACCGTTAATCGTAAAGGAAGTAAGCTGTTAAAACTTGCCACAATTCAGTTAGTTAGAGGGTGTCGTTATCACTTGTTAAGACTCCTCAAATCATCCAAGAAAGGCAACCTTAGAGACGTACAGCTCATGTTTCAATTTCGAACTTCTCAAACAACTGACTATTTCAACAGCGAGAAAGGAGAGGATTTGACTGTTAGCCGAAAAAAAAAAACCAAAATATCTACAACGCTTTTAGCACTTGATACCCTCTAGCTGTTAACCGCAGTGCACTAACATATGGAATAGCAACACTGGCTCTGCTCTAGCCTTGATCCAAGAAGAAATATATGGAAGAAACATCCTTAATAAAGAATATCCAACTGAGAAAGACCAAAAAAATAAATATACTTCCCCCAGCATAAGGCGTTTACTTGTGACTTAAGGCCGGAAGAAAAAACTAATTTTTAAACAAGCTTGAATTCATCATTAAAATTTTAATGAAAGTTTCAATTTCTAAATTTTCTTTACGTCGTTCAGTGCGTTAGATTTATCTTTGAAATCAATACCTTAAAATATGAATACATTTATCGGGCAATAATTTCAGATTTCATTTTTAAAATTGTTTATTGACGCCTTTGAGTCGAATTTTTTTTCCGCCTGATGAACGAAATGGCTGTGCTGCCAACATAATTGATCACGAATTTTACCAGAAATTATAATTCGGCTAAACCTGTGTCGGTTTTTGTTGTCTCTCAAAAGGACTTTATCATCAACGTATAGCCCATCAAAACTGACGGTAGCGATGCTGAAATATTCAATATGAAATATTGCTTTTTGCAGCTAATGTAATGAGTTTTATCAATTTTGCTCCACAATATATGAGAAAACAGGATGGGGTCATTGGTTTAATTGAAAGAAAAATAATAAGAAACAGAAAAAAACCAAAAGGTAAAGGGAGCCGTTTACCAGTGCTTTCGTTTTTTCGTAGTTTTACATCGTCTGTTTTTCACTATGCCACAACGTGCTTTAGCGTCAGTTTTTCTTTCGAGTGGCAGTGACGATTTCAAATCATTGTTCATTGCACCGAAACCATGCTTAGTTCTTTCCGAATTAGTAAAGAAAGGATATATTTTGTCCGCAAATTTGTCGCCGTCCTCTATCCATTCCTCCTTAACATCAGCATTACTATGTATTTTCTACACCGGTCCCGGTGTACTTCCGGTGTACTTCTATACTAATGAGGAGATTTGTTTCGACCACCTTGAACATTTTGCTTTGATGATCATTTCCTTCACGTCACTGTTAAGATGTTCACTGTCTTGTTAACCATTTCAATGCCAGAAGTGCCCAAAGTCAAAACGCAACACAATTCCTAAATGACATTTTGTAAAATGCTAAAAAACAAAAAGTACATTTTGGAAGTACTGCTAAAGAGGATTCATTTGAATGGTAACTCTATAGTATTCAGTCATCCACAGTCTCAAAATGTTATAACTACATACTAAACAAAAAGTACCTTATGAAAGCACTGCTGAAGAGGTTTCATTTGAATGGTTACACCATAGGATTGCGCCCACAGACTCAATTTCTTTAAAACTACATACTAAATAAATTGTACCATGGGAAAGTATTTTTGAAGAGGTTTCATTTGAATGGTCACACCATAGGATTTCATCCACAGACTCAAAAGTTAGAACTACGTACTAAATGTAAAGGACCATGTAAAAGTATTGCTGAAGAGGTTTCATTTGAATAGTCACACCAGAAAGAGTCAAGAGTTAGAATGACCTCGCAAGACTCATTATATATATTCATTCTGTGAGTCAAACTAAGGGCGCTTTTCATTTGTCAGAACTGGCCGGCAGGACCTGTCATTTTGAACATTAATGGGCTTTTACCGAGAAATTTGCTTGAAAAATCATCTCCTTCGTGCATATTTTTTAGAATTTGACTGATCTCAGGTTAGATAGTTTTGATTAAATGTGAAATGCTCTCATTACGATGAGAATGGTCTAGCCAGTCACGGTCAGTTCCAACACATGACTGGAAGCCCTAAGTGTTAAGCAGTGATCAGAAAAAAAAGGCTAAGCCAGAAATATACATTACTCATTAACTTCAAAGAAAGCCACTATATTACCTTTATAATTTAAATACCTCTGTCAATTAATAGCCAGACAGAGATGGAAACAGAGGGAGACAATATATTAAACAAATTTAAACAGAATGAAGAAACCTACTGAGTTTCGACACGATATATGAAAAATTATTAAGCGGCACTTTCTTGTGAAAGCACATGGTATTTTTGCCGAATTATGAACATTTTAATTTTTTACGGCTGCATTAGGCGGTCCTCATTTAAACTTCCACCGCCGGCACTCGTTTTAGCTAAAATGTAAAACGTTATCGTAAGTAGGGTCTTGTTTGACCTTTTTTCAATTCAATTTTGAAGGGAAAACAGTTTTTTTCTACATTTAAATTATACTGGCTTTTTGTTCTGTTTTAAATGAATGTTATCGATTAACGAAAACTAAACCCTGATTGGTCCACCAGTGAAATATTCCCGGGGGGTACTCACCGAAGTTTTATACGGGGGAGACTCCGCCCGAGTTCCAGCCCCTTACCCTTTATATACTTTATTATTTTTGACAGAAAATTAATGGCAAAATGCACCCCTTTCACATACCTAGTTAGAACTTTCTTCCCTTTTGATTGCTGTAAATGCATTGTCTTTTAAATATGAATAAATCACAAAACTAGAAAGCCTTTTTATTTACACTTTTTCACACCCCTTTCATTTACTTGAACTAATATACCCCTTTCGGGCAAACCCTACCCGTTAATGTTTAGGCTATTATAGGAAGTACACCCCACCCCCCCCCCCCCCCCGCCCAGGGGAAATATTCGTGATGATAAGTCAAATCTTCCATATGACAATTTCGTAAACGCTATTGTCAATTAATATCTCAATGATAAGTCTTAAAAAGTGAGGACGTTTTTTTTTTTTAAATAATCATATTTTTTCGAAAATTTAGGCGTGTCATGCATACGAAAGGTGAATGTTCAAGAACATTTAGCAAAAGATTCTGCATATTTACCTGGTCCCAGCTAATTTTTTGCAAAATAAGTTTGAGGTTCTAGTACAACGTAGTTCTATCTTTAGCCTTCAGCTTCAGCGTGACATTCGCTTTCAAAAAATAGACGAATGAAATTTGAAAAGAGTGCATTTCTTTAAGCTTTAAGAAAAAGCACATTTTAGTTTTAGGCCTGAGCCGAGAAAAATTAATGTTTTCAACTTATTTGAATCGTGCGGATTTTTTGCAATTCTTTCAAAAAACATAGGTGAGCTTTTCGTCGCTTTATCAAATGATGGAACAATAATGCACTTAGTAGACTTAAGTGCCAAATTATTTGAGAGAGGATCATTTCACTTACTGTGAGAGGAACTCATCATTTCTCTTCAAAGGAAGGAGGTGACGATGCAGTCGCACACTGTCTTCTACGACCACAGCGAAGCACAGTTTTCGTCTACTACAGCAGTGACAATAATACAAACAAACAGAAAACTCCTTCTTTTAAAAATAATCAATTATTGAGAGAATTCTTGTTCAAATAAATAAAGGAAATGAACTTTCGGGATAAAAAGTAATTAATTATGTTAATTGGAGAAAAAAGAATGATTTCTAGATAGTTTAAACTGTA
>OZ038004.1:1350000-1365000 GCA_964035705.1 Porites rus | reverse complement strand
TCAAGGCGTGATTCTGCAGCTGATACAGCCAAAAACGATCTAATTTACTACAAAGAACATCAACGTTAAGCAATTACAAAGGTGGATCCAGAAAATTAAGGAAGGAGTCGTCGGGACACTTGTAAGCAAAATAAATACACATTTATTTTATTAGAATTCATAAAAAATCACAGAAGGGAAGGGGGCTGCGATCCACTTGGCCGACCCCTTAATCCGCCCATCAGCCTAATTGCGTTCAGCTGATGCGTTCACTTCTCCCTCCGTCCTCCCCTTAGTCTGCTTCTGGTGACCTTAACTTCCTGGGCGCCATTTTTACCCAGAAAAAGTTGCTGCCTTTCTAGTTTCAGTCTTCTCCCTGGGTGAAAGGGCAAAAGACTTCGTCTCGATTTTCCGTCTATAAGACGAATTTCCCGTCTTTTTTTGCTCGTCGGTTTTGACGAAAAAATAGACGGAAAAATTTGAGAAGGCAAACTCGTCCATAACCGGATTCATATTAGACGAGTTTTTCGCCTGTGGACGAGTTTCCCGTCCAAGACGGTTTTCCGTCTCTAATATGAATTCGGCCATTCATCGATCGGCTAATTCGTTGTTCAGACCGTCCCACACGGGGCAGCAGTAGTCGAAATGCGGTTCGATAAGAGCTTTATACAGCAGTATAACTGTATCTATACAGATATACGGCCTTAAATAATTAAATGTCATCAAGTGCATGAAATGGTCGCATTACAAAGGTGCGCGTTGACAAGTTTGCGTTATATTTACTCAATCTAGACAAATATTGATATTTCCTCTAAGTTTTGCTATTTATTACTATTTTCTTTTTCTCGCTGGTTGACATAAAGCATTTTAACAGGGGCTAGACGAACGGCTCAATCCTTCTTAGTTGAGGATCCTTCATCTTGGCAGCTCCTGTCCAGTTGAAACGTGTTGAAGACGCCAATAGTTTAACGCCAATTTGAGTTCAGAAAAACAATCAGTTATAGATTGAAGAAGTAATATAATAGCAGGCGTTATATTTGTCAAATTTATAAGATCCATAATAACATTTAGCTGATAAACTGTCAAAATAAAGTTAATTTCCCAATGTCGTATAGTTATAGTTTCTTTTTCCATGAGTAGTATCTTAAATTAATGTGAGAAAATGATTTTAAGTCTGTCAATTCATTCCAGTACCCTGTTAAACCTTTAAAAAATTTAGCTTCCCTGTCTGCTTTCCTTGACTGCAACTGTCCCTGTCATTCCCGCGGAATAATTAATAAAAAATGTATAAATTCAAAACAAATAAGACCACCATATATGTTTAGCTTCTAGGAACTTCGATGGACGGTTATTTTCAAGTCAAAAGAGCCTTTGTTTCCTATTTTTTTAGTGCGGGTTGTAATACATATGCTAAAACAGTTACGCCTTTTGTTGCGTTAAGAGAATAAATTAATAAAGATGTTTGAAACAGTTCTGCCAGTTCCTATGTGCTGTCTTAAAATTATGTTTATGTACCCTCTAGGTCATATCTGCTGTCTCATGCCAATCACAAAAATCGAAGATAATTAGAAATGAGGAAAATATCATTCACCAGCTGTAGCATTTGTTTTTCGAGAAAACAGTATTTTTTGTTATTTATATCTTTCAGTTTTTTTTTAAAAAAAATAAGTCTACCTTCAGGGACTTTTGTGATGCAAGAAATAAAGATTTTTTTCCTTATCTTGTTATTTTTTCTCTGTAATGTTATAATGGCAAAAGGTGCAATGTGTTTATCCAAGATAACGTCGAACAAGAAATCTTCGCTAATACAGGGCACTGTATATATAACTGCTAATTAGTCACCGCTTTTTCTAAACGTCTAAATTAATATGCCAAGAAAAAGTAAAGACACTAACCGTGTTTGATTACAAAAGGAAGAGAAACACAAATGTTAACTTCAATGTATTGAAAAGAAAGCCGTTCATTTTTGTCCGTTTACATCAAATTTGTTAACTATACTGGTCAATTGCTAAGAACCTGCATGCCTACTCAACCACAGACTTTTAAAGGACTCTTAAAAGCGAGGTAGGTGTAGTTAAACCAAGATCTAGAATAGCAAAAAAAAATAATAATTCTGCAAGACATAAACAGGACTCCGATAGAACCTCGATAAAGATGATTTGTCGCTGTAGACGCCTGGCTTTTGTACATTATGCTTTTGCTCCCCTACTAAAATGCTCCACCTTAATGCTCCATTTTTCCTACTAAAATGCTCGGTCTCCCCAAAAAAGTCACTAAAATGCTCGGTTAATGCTCATTATACAAACGGTTTTTTAAATTAATTTCAAAAAAAGTTTACACTTACAAAAACGTGCAAGTGTTGCAAGTAACAACGACAACGTGTACAAGTTCATAAATTCAGCCAAAAAAAAAACAGCTGTATTAGGTTTTTTTGTGAATTTTGAGTTTTAGTCTTAATTTTGTTTAAAAAAGCAGGAGCTCATGGGGCATGGGCTCCTGAAAAAAGTTAATTTCTATTTTATTTTCTCGGAAAAATTAATTTTCCGGGGAAAATGCCACTAAAACGCTCGAATAATGCTCAATGCTTTTGCCTCACTAAAATGCTCGAAAATATGCTAGCATAATGTACAAAAGCCTACACCTGTTTCGCCATTTATGTGGCTCGTCAGAAAAGCGTAACAACAAATTAAACGCGTTCTACTGAAAAAAAAAACCCGCACACTCTGTTGAGTCTAGCTCACCCGCCGAATCAAGCCATGTCAGGTGCTTACGGAAAGGCAGGAGAAAGTAATTGTCGTGTTGATATCTGGCAAAGAAGAAAATATCAGGATGGCCAAAACCAAGTTTGAAAAACATGGACTAAGCCATGCTAAATTGTTCAGCATATCGAATAACAAAACCCTCGCTTGTTGCATATAAAGCGTGAAACGGTTCCAGTAAGAAGATACAGGAGGTGCATAGCCGGTGGAGTTTACTCTCATTTACTCTAGTAAGTTTACTCTCATTTTAAGCAGAAAAAAAAACAAAGTGAAAGAACAGGATACATTCAGAAATTGCAAATAATATTCAGCTTATTCCCTGGTCAGGTAAGAAGGAAATATTTATGGATTGTCGATTGTATTTACCCTTTGAACTGTCCAACGTAAGCCCTGTCAAAACTGTACAAAAAAGCTAATGTTGAATTTAGTTGGCGACTAAAACACAAATATAATTACTGGGTTGAATGATTTCGATCTCGTCTCAAAGATAAACCTAGCATTGCGTATGCATTAACGAGGCCACATTATTTTTCAAGCCTTATTTCTTTTCCGTTTTTTTTTTTCAGTTTTCTTTGTCGTCTTTTCGCAATATTTACCTTTATTGAGGCGTTTCTTTACAATTTTTACTGATGTGCAACCACCACATCACAGAAGTCCTTTAATAGTTTAACTTTTCAGAAACAGCTTGACTACTCCATAACCGAGCTTTTGAATATGAAGAAGATTATGACACAAGAAACATACATAGTGTCCACGCTCCGCTCGCGCGCGTGGGAACTCGATAAAATCACGTCCTGATATCTCCATGCATAATAGTCGAACTTTTCACAATCAGTTTGATTTCCCAATCACCGAGGTTTTGAATATGAAGATAAATATGAGACGGGAAACATATATAGAGTCCACGCTCCGCTCGCGTGGATAAAACACGTCCAGACATCTCCACACATAATCAAGAAAACGAGAAATATGTTTTGTCTTCGTTTTTGTTGGAAGCCGCCATTCTAACATTGTGATTCATTTCCCGTGAAACGTGACTTGGAAATCTAATCAACTCTCTCTTAAAAAAAAAAGAAAGAATTACTTTATCCTTGAAAAGTAATACAAATATGATGAGTAAACAGGAACAGTTCTGGCACTCGCACGCAGATTCACCTCACGTTCTTCCTGTTTTTTAAACGTTCGAATTGTTTGATTTTTTAATTAATGCAGCAGCAAGCAATTCTGTTAATGTATCGATCTCAGCAATTACGTATATATCAAACAGCCAAATCCATATGAGCAGAACGGTATCCCAATAAAAAGGACAACGCTCACGGTTGCACACAGAAAATTGAGGGAGTCCTTGCTGTACTCTTCAATATAAAGGTTTACGCCAGGTATATTAGGAAAGACAAAGAAAGAACTCTTAGTTTTCAGAGTTTGCGTGCAACAGAAGTAAATGTGAATCACATGAATAAAACATTTGAAACAAAAGCAGTCAGTAGGATGCCGCTATTATTCCTACATGCTTAAATCCTTATTTTGAACCTCGTTACATTTACGAGAGTGTGAACATCATGCCAAATTAATCATTTGTTCAATCAAAATTTGTACCACCTGCTTGAAAGCCCGGGATGAAGAAATAAGCACGTCTATGGCTTAGAGAACTCCTATTTACATTCATTACCAGTGGCCGATCCAGACCTACAGATAATGGGGGGCGGGGGATGGGGGGTGGGGGCGGTCATCCAGATCCTGAGATAAGGGGGTGCCTGGTCTCCAAAAAACTTTTTTCGGCCCCTCGTGCCTCAGTTTGGTCTAAACACAAGGGGGGCGGGGGCGGGCCCCCCGGGCCCCTCCCCTAGTTCCGCCACTGATTACGTACACTAAGATACAGGAGATAACATCATCAAGAAAATAGCAGAGTAGGTTAAGGGAGGGACCATTAGAAAAAGTTATGGCGTGGGTGCCTGGGGAGTTTTCGCACGTCATGAATATCTTTCCGTTAACATTTCCTTATTACTTTTAGTTAATTTTCCCCTGCATGGATATTTTCTATATTTCGCCCGATTTCAGACCAAAATGGGCAACTGAAGTCAATACCCCTTTTCAGACCAAAACGGCGCTAAAGCCATACCCTTTGGGTATAGACTGTTTTCACATGACGTCACGGCGGCCATATTGGGAGCTGATTTTTTTCCTTATGCAAACGCCTTCTTCTGTTCCAGAAAAAGCTCTATGTGGCTAATATCAGGCAATAACCCCCCCGACCGCACATTTACCGTAATGTGAAAAGTCCTTTTAATGAAAGCCCATTTATTTGATGAAATCCATGGCGCAATCTATTACCATTCAATTAACCAGAGTGGCTTCCTCACTCTACTGGAAAAAAAATTGTGATGTTTTTAATATGACCTCTACTGAGTTTCCGCCTGCAGCGTCCAAAGTGCAGTCAGCACAGATTGATTGCCTCTTAATTCGTTACCAATGTATTGTGTTTTCGAGATCGTTTAAGACATTTATCTTTCCAATGCCCACACGAAGTGAATCAGAAAAAAAAATTGCTCACTTAAAAGTTCATTCACTTATCGTATACGTGACGGGGTGATATATAGACTATTTATTTCTGGCAGCATTTTGAAGCTTTCTTAGTCTAAAGATGAGTGTTCTCTCAGAGTTCAAATTTCAATGAGATGCAAAACTGGAAATCTGATGATGATAGAATAGAAAAGCTTACATGAACCTACAGTAACTTCAACAGAGGTATGTATATAGCATCGGCTATCAGTCGAAAATTTATAGCTTAAGATACGTGCTTTACTCTCATTTACCTTTGCCAAGCTTTTTGCGTACCCTTTAAGCCCTAGTATCACGTTGTTAATTCTCCAAACAGTTACCAATACATTTCTTATAGCACTAATGAGAAGAATTTGTTTAACAATCAAGACCTTTTTTCACTTGTCGATCATTTTGTATATTCTTTCGTTCTTTATGTTTTATTGAGTAGTGTAACAATAAGGAGAAATTAATCATAATCAATCTTAGAAGGTTTTTTCTGGTGTATTCTACGGTTTTCTTCTGTACACTGAAGGATTATTCACCCGAAGCGTCTGCTTTTTTAACAGACATTTATGACACTTTTTGACATTTTCTTATATTATTCTGTAAGTTATTCTGATACAATTTCCATTATTTACATTACCAGCGTGAACGCAAATAGACCTTGTTACTGTTTTTTTCAACTTTTGACACGGACAAGTTAGGGAAAATCCGTCGACGCCTGAAGATTAGTAAAATTGCCAAACTTGAAAGTCATTAGTTGAAAACTAACGAAGATATCGCTCCT
This sequence comes from Porites rus, assembly GCA_964035705.1. Taxonomy (NCBI): domain Eukaryota; kingdom Metazoa; phylum Cnidaria; class Anthozoa; order Scleractinia; family Poritidae; genus Porites; species Porites rus. The sequence goes on along the minus strand of OZ038004.1, from coordinate 1,358,934 downwards.
CAAAGGCGAGAAATTTTACAGGCGTCTATATCGTGGGGAGCACAAACTTGCCCCCAGCCATACAAACGTCTGTAAATTTATTTGACTTTATTTGACGCAAAATAATGAATAATCCAGGAATAACTCTGACAATGTATTGCAAGTTCAAATATTTTCCTATACACCTCCACAGTTTCCCTCTTTATAAAAAATTATTGCCAAGGTGTTTACATGTCTCTCAACTATTAGTCTAAGGCTCAATCTTCAACTGTCATTTTACTGGGTCATCCGGTACAACAGGTCTTGCCATCTAGTAACGTAGTGATGTTCCTGTTCCGGGGTAGCGTTAATAGAGCAGTAAGTCTTCTAAAAGCACGTATTAGTCACCAGTTCCAATCAATTTACCAGAAAATCGAGAAAATTAGTAACTCAACTCAACGACTTTCCTTTCACCAAAATGCACGAATCGGATTTGACATCTATCGCATCCTCTTTAGAGTACAGTTTAATTTGTTCCTTTCTTCCTGAATGCGGAAGCAGGTGCAATTTTAAATAAAACTTTGCCTTCCATTTAGTTTTTCTAACGAGTTTCATCTTATTTAGATCCTGTTTTCTTACAACGTCGTAGTTTCAAAGAAATCAAAGCTGCGATGATCACTTGGACGATTTTGTAGACCGCTGCAAATTTCCTCACTTATAAATACAACCTCGTCCCCAGGGCCTCTCCGTTAAAGGAAGTGACGGGGAGTGGCCGTGTAGACGAAGTTTAACCCACAGTAAATCTAGGGAGCTTAAGCAACAGCGTTTTTGAGCGACGGACGTCAACCGGAAGTGGACTTTTTGCAGCATTGGGCTGTTGTTTGGTTGAAACCCTTAGGTAAATCGTCTTTATAGGAGAAAAGAAACTCAGCAAAACAAATTTGGCAGTGACCAGGCATATAAAAAGGGAGAAGGCCTCACTTCCGGTTGACGTGCGTCGCTCAAAAACGTCTTTGCTTAAGCTCCCTACTATTTGCACGACACGACGGCGTCACCTAGTGACGTGTATTACTCATAAATAATTATTTCAAATGACCCGCTACCATGTTGGAAAAATATGATGCTTGAAAAATTGCCAAAATGAGATGTAATTAACATTAGTCACACTCAAGAAAAAGCCAAAGTTATCTTAATTTCTGATAAAATGTACTGCAAGGAATTTTTTCAGACTAATTTTGTAAGGTAGATCATACAGCTTGAATGCTACAAAATATAACAGATACATTGATAGTGGCCGAAATAAAAATCAGATTGTTAATACACCTCAATCATCGCTTTGTGAAATACTTACAGGCGGATCACACCCTCCGAGATCTCCAATTGTATAGTAAAAATGATTGTAGTAGAGGATTCATTCAAATGGTCTCATCGCATAGGATTTCGCTCATGTACTCAAAAGTTAGAATTAATTGCTCATAAAGAGTTGAGCTATTTTTCACATCCCGAACGGCTAGCCAGCCGGACGCAGTCTTATCCTAGTTGTGCACTGCAAATTATAATTAAACTTTTACCATCTTATAGTTTATTTTAATTACCACAATACTTCGAAAGATCCATACTTTATCAGCGTTTTCGCGAAAACACAGATCTTATATCTCCAATTTCTACTTTTTCATCATTTTAATATATAAGCTATAACATTGCGCTTTTAATTCTAGTCCCGCATGTTTCCTTTAGCACTTTTAACGATGGCTATTAATTTGATAGATCGTCCAGAAACGCTCCTTGGGCAATTATATTAGGGCGGCGAGCTGTCGACAGTGGGCAGTTTGTTTATCATGAACTATCATTTCAGTGGGCCACTCACCATAAAACAATTCGCTTTTCATTCATTTAAGTTTGATGACAATCTCAGAATAAGACGGATTATTTTAATTAATCAGAATAAATGAAAAAATAATTCTTCGTGAGTGTTCCGAGATGACATGTGTGTACATATATAAGCTTTAGTTTTTCACCGACACGTTATTAACAGAGAAGGAGTTATTGAAGGAGTGTTGGAACATTTACACCAATCGGAAAGCGACAAAACAGCGAGAGGTATGAAAACATTGCAATTCTCTAAGTATATAACTTTTAGCATCATTATGATGTTACTAAAAAGCCGGAACCAACTTCTTCGTTTTCACCGATCGAGTTACGATTCTTCAACCAGACTGTTTTTTTCTTCAAACGAGCAGGCACTTTCGCTTCGCACAAAATATATTGTGCATGACCACATATCCCAATTTTTGGCCACGTTTCGTTGCCCGCGCCGAAAAGAAGGAAGCGGCGAATTCCAAGCGAAGACTGCAGATCAGAGCAGACACACTGCACAGGTTTGTCAGGAGATTTGAGTCACCACTCAACTTGGCTTTAAAAAAGCTTATCAAAAGTAATATACAGCCCATTTTAAAGAACAGGAAATGGGTTTCAAGTTTCCCTGTGAATCGCATTCAGATTCGCATGTGTTAACGTCTCAGCCAAGGGCCAAAATTCAGTGTAGCTCAATAGAAATTAGCGCATGAAGAATCGTCTGTTCAGTACTCGATGGCTTTCTTAAACAGTGGCCAGTGTTACCTACCGAAAAAAGAACCATGAAAGCGTACTAATTTGCTGCAGAAAGTCCCTGCATGCGGTTGTTCAAACTTTTGACTCTTTGTATAGAATCACCGCAGGTGCAATCATCAAAATGAAAGTTCACACTTGACCCTTAATCCCTACGACTGATCAACATCAAATTTCTCCTTGCAATATCACTCCTTTGTAAAACAAAGTGGTCATGAGAATTACGGACATGATCACACAAGATGAATTTGCTTGATATTTTATCAACTACTCCCCACTTCTTCTGTTGGAAATGAATAGGGGCTAGAAATGAGAATTAAAATTTTGATCTTAGGGTTTAAAGGTCCACAGATGAAATTGTAAATAGGTGACTCTAGTTGAACCTACATTAAGCGGCCACCCTCGAGGTACCGGCAAGTCACCGCTTAATGGGGGCTGCTCCCTCAACAGAGGTTCGTCAAAAATAAGCAGAATCTTTAGTAGAAACATCACTTGATTTTGAGAAAAACACGCAAAGGGAGAAGCATTACTGGTCCACAATCGGTCGTCACCTTCTATGTGGGACTGTATTTTCGTTCATCTTATTCTTGAAATGAAGCTTAACTATAAGTGCATCAAGCACTTGACAGCCGCGTAATAGACTGGTAGCAACAAGAGAATGGGAGAACTCTCGTTGGGACGGCCAAAAGGTGGCCGCATTAACCCTAAGAAATCAGCATGAAATTTCTCCTTATAATATCAATGCTTTAGAAAACAGAGTGGTCACGAGAATTGAGTACACGATCAGAGCAGATGAGTCTAATTGATGTTTCAACGAATTCTCCCCACTACTTCTGTTGAAAAAGTATAGGAACAGTAAATGAGAATCACAATTTTGATATTAGGGTTTAAGGGGTTAATAATTGAAGGTTTCATTTCCCATTCTTTTCTGCACTTATTTCAGTACTTTGATAACTGGCCGCTTATATTAATAGACGGTGGCCGCTTAAAGGAGGTTCAACTGCATTTAAATGAAAGCTTCCGGTGGTATTATTTATTAAGCTTCGCAAGCCGGTGGTTCTGCTTTCGGTCAGTGAAAGCTACTGGGGTGCACTTTCCTTTGGCGGTGTTTACTAAGTAGGCCTTGGGCAAGTTCTAAGTGCTTAGATGAAAATCCTTAGTGTCATGACTACTCAAATAAAGGCTACCGAGCAGTTTTTTCCTGTCATCACTGTTCACTTCGCTGTACAATCCGGTTCTAGGTTTTGAGTACTGGATAAAATTCCCAAGTGTAATCATTCAAATGAAAGCTGCAGAGGTTCGTCAAAAATTAGCAGAATCTTTAGTAGAAACATCACTTTATTTTGCGAAAAACGCGCAACGGGAGAAGCACAATCCGGTACTAAGTTTTGAGTTCGTGGATAAAATTCCCAAGTGTAATCATTCAAATGAAAGTACTTAGCCTTAGGTTTTAGGAGAGCTCGTTTTTCCCCTGAAAACGCCTGCGTGGGAGGCTAAGAAGTACTTTCCTGTGGTATTACTTATTAAGCTTCGCACGCAAGCTGATTCCGCTTTCAGTCTGTGAAAGCCACCGGGGTGTACTAAGTGGACCTAGGGCAAGTGTTTGTAAGTTTTGAGTGTTTGGATGAAAACCCCAAGCGTCATGATAACTAAAATGAGAGTTACGGAGCAGTCATTTCCTGTGTCACTGCTTACTTTGCTTTAATAGGTGGTTTTAAGCTTTACTCTTGAACCTTAAAATGGCCTAAACCCCGGTGACGAATTATTGTAATCCATATCCTTACCTTTTTTTCTTTTCCATTTTTTTGTGTTGTACGTCATTTCCGCCTCTCCCTTTTAAACAATTTTATTGCGACATTCTCCATCTATATAATATTGTGATTCCTATCAAAGTAACATCTGTAAACCTGAAGAAGGCTGGTATGGCCAGCCGAAATATTGTTATGAAAAAACAATACACATTGTTCTGATCAGCTTTGCTGTAGTCTTTGGACTTCTCGTTTTTGGTTCTCAATATTTTGGCTGATTGGATCTCTTTTCTAGAGATGCAACGTTTATAACTAGCAGGATCTTCGTCCACGGTTTTTGCCGTTAATTAATTCCTTTATTATAAACTCAGATAAGCTGTATCTGCTGTATCTAGCCCATTCGCCGACGTTATGACTCGGACAACGAGGAAATTCACTTATTGACCTGCGTGACCGTGAACGAGATTGAAATTGAAATTGACTAAGTACTAATAAGAGACTTCCCGGAAGACGAAGTTTTCTTAAGACTATTTAACAGAAACCTTGCTTTGTTACACCTTCGCGTTTTCTTATTACCATTGATTGTTTTATTGCAAAATAAACATACTACACTTGCTGAAAAAGGGGAAAATTTAAGAAGCGCCCACTCTAAAGGTCCAAAAATTTAATAAGCGCCTATGAGACTTTAGATTGTCTTAAAAAAAACAGTTGAAGACGTATCTTTTACGACAAGCGTATGTCAATCTCTTATAGTCATTAATAGTATTTCATATTTAGCATAAGAACTTTTACTTATTACGCTAGTAATGAACTTGTAAATTTTGTCTTAGGTTTTATAATAAATTATATTCTACCACCCACGCTACAATGCGCTTTTGGACATTTATGGAAAAAGCGCTATATAAATGACTTATTATCCATTTAAGCTAGTCTGAGCAGTACTTTCATGTGACACCGTATACTCAGCTGTTCAATGTAGTTCTGACTTTTAAGTCTCTGGATAAAATCCCCAAGCATGTGATCATCATTGACATGAAAGCCACCTAGCATTACTTTCCATTGGTACCATTTCTTTTGCTGTACAAGTTCTAACCTTCTTTGTGCGGTTTAAAGGCTTCTGTGGATGGGTTTTGTGCTTGAAAACCTTAAGGCTGATCATTCAAATAACAACTACTGAGTAAGTAATACAATTACTAAGTGCACTGAGTTGGTACATGTGCTTCAGCGCAGGTAATTGGCATTGATTAAGTACTTTCGTATGGTGCTGTTTATGATGCTAAACGAGCTAATCCAACATTTTTTGAGCCAGGGCATATAAATCCTAGTTTGGCCATTGAAACGGTAGCTTCTACGCAGCTCTTCTCCGTGTCATTCTAAATAATAATTTACCAAACATCACTTAGATACGTATCCCCACTCTGAATTAATGAATTCAAGCAAAATTTTTATCATTTCAAGGGGATTCTCTGGATTATTTTTTCAGCTACAGACACTAGCTTATTTCCCGAAGTTTTGGATTAGTCGCCATGCTTTTGGTCCAAGCAATGCAAAGTCGTAAGGTCCGCCATTATTTTCGAAGGGAGAAATCGGATCTTGAAAATAAATATTTAATCAGTCTTTGCGAGAGATTTAGAATATTACGTTTAAGGTCAGTGACAAACTTCAGATTCAATTTGTCAATTTCTCAAATTACGAAATGAATAGAAAAAATATTTGTTGCGAATGAACCTATTAAACACAAACCTTTTTATTTTTGGGAAGATTAAATGAACAACAGATGACAACTTACATGCACGTAAGGGAAACTGAGCTTGATTACTTGCAGTTACCCGTAAACACGATTCTACATCATTCTTTAAAACCCCATTTACACGCGCGAAAAAAATCGGAACGGCAACCCAAATTTTTGGCACCGGGCTGACGATTTTAAGGTACCGCACTCCCAATTTTCGACTTGTAAACGTATAGATCGTTTTCACTGTCACGCAACAAAAAAATAAATTGGAAACCGTCCAGTGGAAGAAGCCGAGAAAATGACATGTTACAAAAGACTAATATATAAACAATTTGTCCAAGTCTCAGGTCTTTGTGGCCCACAGTTTCTGAGTTATTTGCCGAAACGTTTCACGCACCCTTGTAGAGCTTTGTATGGAGACGCCATATTGGTGTACCGTTTTGGTCCACCAATATGGCCGCCGGAAATCAACAAAACATCTGGAGTTCACTTTTTCTATAAAAGCTCTTTCTTTTCACTCGAGAACCAGCCTATGTGCGCATAAACGTATCTTGTAATACTTGAAATGGTTATACAGCTGAAAATCAAGAGGAGAGACTTTTTTCAACGAGACAGCATTCCTGTTTTGGTGTCACGCACTGTGAAAACTCGGAAGTTCGTATTGCTGTATTTTCGAAATGAAACATGCTACGGGAATGGAAACTTGAACAAAGATTTATTTTTTGTTTATCTTCAACCTAGTCTAAATAAGAATTCGTAAAACCTCGCTGTTTTGACTTAGCAGTTTGATGACGTCACTGTGAAAACCATCTATCGGTCTCAAATGTAATGTGGCACCAGTGCTCAAAATTTTAGGGGTGCCGAGACTACCTCCCGGAGGTAGTCTCGGCACGGGTAAACGAGGCACGGTGCCAAAAATTTGGCGTGCCGTGCCGATTTTTTGAGCGCGTGTAAATGGGGTTTTAGCCTGTTCCAGGCGTTCAGATAGTGGCTCCCCAGTCCCCCTCTGCTTTTCATCGCTATCTTTACTACGCACCGCTCTCCACTATCTGAACGCTTGGAACAGGCTAATGGGGTTTAAGGTGGCTTCTACAGCTCCCGGAATCATCGTGACAATTTCATGAACTTTCCATGTAAATTCAGTTACTTTTAGGTTCAAAAATCTTATTTGTACTATATTTCCTTGAAAGCCTGAATTGATAATTCATTCACGCTATTTTGATATAATGTGCTTATTAAATTTCAGAAAGTGTTATCCCATGTCCGTCTTAAACATTCAAAGCTTCCAGTTTTAAATATTGAAAGGATGAGAGACTTTGAGAAATTGATCAGATCTTATATTTTAAAATTCCACAGGAATTTTGCAACGGTCAGGCGTCAACTCGCCAACTTACCTTCCATATGTTGAATCATCCTTTATCAACTTAATCCCCTTCTGCTAATCAATTTGTACGGTGAAATTAAAGCTGCTCTTTGAAATGATCAAAATGCAGAATACTTTGACGACATTGCCAGACAACGTTAATGGAACTGAAGTACATCTTCATATTAAATTATTCAGGAACTCAGTATGTCTTCGAAACAGAAACGTTTCGACAAGTTACACAACAAGTAATGTCTTAAAACTTAACAGTATTTCTCCTTCGCTCTTATGAGAAGAAGATATTCAAACTCATCGGCAAATAGACCGTATGCATGGACTTTTTTAGAACAAAGACATTACTACCGGGCATTCGCGAAGAAGGCTTAAAAACATGTATATCGATGAGGAACAGTTCCATTCCTTAAAAAAAGCACTCTCGCGGCAAATTAATTGTTTCTGTGAAAATTTCCTTGAGTTATTTTTTTTTAAAAGAAATGCATGAGGAAAGCATGACATCATCAGGCGAACTAAGGAGCCGGGAACGTTCCGCGAATCGGGTTTGATGCGCTGTCAAAACTTTAATAATTTAACATGGAAAATGTAAGGTGGTGACAAAAGCTCAGATTATACATTTTGTTGACGTTTCTTAGGCTGCAATGGTTTGTGTCTGTCGTCTTAATGGCGTCAATTACGGCGATAGTTGTAAAATTCGTCTTACGTAATTGATATCCTAAGCGGCGCCAAAATAGACCATTAGTTATAAGCCTCTGTTTCAAGGCGAGCCTTAGCGCACAATCACACGTATTTCCGTGGGAAGGGACACTCATTTTCATAAACAGGACTCGTTTCGAAATAACACCCTTCCAACGCATTCATTAATAAGAATAATTTAATTATACACCGGACACTTCTTGCAAAACGATTTCTCGAGACGTGCTCTCGTCCGCTTAATAAGTTGCCAATATTGCTGTTTTTCACTAATTGCTTTTTAATAATATATGACATCTTGTTTTCCCAGTTCTTTTACCTCTCTATAAATAACAACTGTCTTTTTAACATGTGTAGGCGCATTTCAAAAAATGATACTTACCACGCAAAACTCGATACAACTCATCCCTGAAACAAAAACCTCATTTCGGCCGAGCTTTAAGTCGGCCGACGGATTCTGCACGCTTGAGTCTTCCACTCGTTCTCGTCTATCATTGCCGTTCTCAAAAATTCTCAGTGCTCTGTGTTGAGGAATACTTTTTCAACGTGTCTACACTGATGTAGATCCCCTTCCAATGGTCCTCTGTGCGCGCACGCGTGGGCTGCCTGCGGGCATAGTAATACTATTTCAATTCACTTCACGTAAGCCGAGCATCAACGAATACGAAGTCCGCACATTTCTTTCATTCATTGCTGCTGTAAACTTCTCAATACCATGTCTCCAGGTTAGTGTCCTTTACTTGATGCAGCTCTCTTTTTACGTTTCTTTGTCCATGTGTTACGCAGTCAAATCATCAGCTTGGAAGTAATCTTTC